>RJWM01014608.1:0-49951 GCA_004363535.1 Dasyprocta punctata | reverse complement strand
CTACATTACAATCAACCAATCAATATGTAATGTTGACTTATGTGTATTTCTGCTTACAGATACCTTAATATTAACTGCTGTTTCATTAATGTTGAACAACATTAAGTACATTTACTTTAGACCTGAACACAGCTTATCTAACAGATAAGCACAGGTGTTGTGTGCAGAAACACTTTGCTCTACAATTGTGAGAGAGCCAATTTGAACTGTGAAATCACCCCTAAAGAAACACAAAAGTATAAACAATGTGACCTGAACAGATCACAAGGACCCTCTGAGATTTGCCACAGAGGCAGAGTGTGACCTTCTTGTAAGTCAGCTGTAAATGCACACATTTGGGGTCTGGTAACCTAGGTTTTGGACCATGAGTCATGAGTGTGGAGTCACAAATACGTTTTCCAGCAATTAGGCCAACTTGCAAATGCAGAACTCACAAGTCGTGAAGGACTGGTTGGATCTGCTAGCTGGTATTTTGATTCAGGGAGGCATAAACAACAACACACTAGAAAGTGGGGTAGTTTATAAAAAAGAAAAAAAATATATATATAACCGTTTGGTGCAGAGGGAAGCTCAAGACCAAGATACCTTTAGATGTGGCTGCTGGTAAGAGCGTCCCGGTTCTTTCTGTGTTTTCATACAGTGACGGTGACAGCTCTCCTGGGGGCCTCTTTGTTGAGCACTAATCTCAATCACACAGCCACTTTCCTCATGATCTATCCACCCCCAAATACCGAACTCACCAATATTATCAAGTAGTGATGAAAATTCTCTTTCACAATTTTTATTAGTGTTTGTTTGCAATATATAATAAATATATGCATCATGTGGTGTTGATACATGACAGATATCCTATTTTATCCTCTTGATGATTAGATTTCTGTGCATAAATCATAAATTCATGAGTGTTCAAACAAGAGCCTTCTACCCTGGATCCCCCCACCCCAATTCATGCACTTCTGACATCCAAGATATGTTCATTCCAACTCAGTGGTCCAATAGCTTTAGTTTGTCCCAGAATTAACTTTGAATTTTAAATGTAAATTCTCAACAATGTATCAACTAAACAAGGAATGGGTAGGACTCATGATATTCATTCTGAGGCAAATAACTCTATAACTACAAACTTGTGAAATCAAACAAGCAATGCGCTTATGTCTTAATTACATTTTTATTTCTGGGACAAAATGTCCAATACCCACAAGTTAAAGGAAGAAAGGTTTATTTTAGCTCACAGTTTATAGATGTTTTACTTCATAGTTGGCTGGCTCCAAGGCAGGGAATCATGGAAGAAGGCTATGGGAGAGAACAAACTGTCCATGGCAGGGCAGACAAGGGGCAGCAAGCCTTCCTTCTCTTTATTCCATTCAGACTACCACCCACACCCAGGGTGAGCTTTCCCATTATCCATACCCAGATATGCTAAACCAATCAGTGGACTACTTTAATTATCACAAACCCTTAATCCATATTCACACATCCTAAATCCAGCCACTCAGAAAAGCCCCACCTAAGACCAAATGAAGTTCTGGGGGGAATCAAGATACAAGTCATAACAACTTCTAAAGCCTAAGGTAGGGCAAGTACACAGAGACAGACATTCACATTGTAAAGGGAAAAATAGAAAAGAAAGGGTAAGAAGTACAAATTACAAGCCTCAAAGCTTGAAAAGAGTATTCTTTACATAGTTGCTCTATCCTCCAGATTCATTAGTAAGATCTTCATTTCACTTCTCAGAAAGATTTGCTGGGAGGTGGTACAGCCCCTCTATAGCTCTCTGTTGTGGCCCTACTTTTGTGGTGGCTCTGAACCTGGGTCACAAGATTGCAACTCTTCTTGTGGGGTGAAACCACTCACTTGTAATTCTCCCTGTCTGAAATCCTGGGGACAGCCCCTCCTGTACCCCCCCACCATGGCAGCACCATGCCTTGGCCTAAGAGGGCTTTCTCCAGTGCCCACACGTCCACAGCTCTGTTCTTCCTGAAATTTGCAAAGCACTGCAATATCCTTTGAAATCTTGCTGGTGGCACTTGCACCCCCATGACTTCACTGGGGTCAGTGCAAGACAAGGCCATGGGTGGAGAATGTGGTAATGGAGCACAAGGCTCAGAGTCACAGAGTAAGGCAGGGCAGTATGAGCCAACGTCCCATAAAGGCCTGCAGCTCACCATCTGAAAATGTTCTGTGGTACAGCCTTGGCCTTCTGGGCCTGTGATGGGAGGGACAGATGATTTGTGATCTCTGAAACACCTTCATGGTGATTTTACCATTGTTTTAGACCATAGGATTCTGAATTCCTTTCGATGATCAGTTCATACTAATTTCACAAGTAATTGCTTAACCACACTCTTGATGTCTCCTAAATACAGTTTCACTTTTTCCAAAGTAGATGAGCTTTCCCAAATTTCAAGTCCTGCTTCATTTTTAATCATTTCATCTCTAAATCCTCTTTTTGTCTTGCCTTGGACAACAGCCACTCAAGAAAAGCCAAGACAACCCTTCAATGCTTTGCTTAGAAACTGCCTGAGCCAGATACCCAATTTCATCACTCACAAGTTCTCCCTTGTACTAAACACTAGAACACAATTTCATCACTCACAATTTCTCCCTTCTACTAAACACTAGAACACAAACGTACCTCGGCCAAATTCTCTGATGGTATAACCAGACCAAAGAAGGGTTGCTCTTCCTTAGTCTCCAAAAACAGCATCCTCATTTTTGAAACTCCCTCTGAACAGCCTTTGTTATTCCTATTTCTATCAACATTCTTTTTACACCCTAGTTATGCTGTAAGAAGCCTGAAGCCCTCTCTACGCCTCTACTTTCTTGCTTTCAAGATCATCACCTTGAATTTGCCCTTAAAGATTCATTCAGAGCAATGCAGGCCTTTCCAGTATGAATCTCAAGAGCCTTCCAGCATCTCCCCATTACCCAATTTCAGAGTGTTTCCAAATTTTTAGTATTTTGCTAGAGTGGCACTCTACACCCAACACCAGTGTTCTGTCTTAACCTGGTGGGTCACTATGAAATAATACTGTAAAGTGGGTCACTTATCAACAACATATATATATATATCTCAATTTCTAGAGGTCAGAAGTTCAAACTAAATTAAATTTTCAGACTCAGGATGCCGCACACAGTCTTATATATTGACAGTGTCCAAGTTGAAAGGGTTGTTTCTGGGTACTCAGTTACAATTACATAGAAGCAAGTTCTGGGGTGTGACTACACAACAGGGTGAGTGTAAATAGTGATGGTGAACTGTGTATTTCTAAAACCTAGAAGAACATATTCAGAAAGTTTCACCAAAAGGAAATGATGGATAACTTTAACCTGAGTTTAAGCATTACATAATGTATACATTTGTTGAAACATCACATGCTATCACAGTAATATATATGAAGTTTTTACATTTTATGTATCATAAAAAGTGAATTTAAATTTTAAAATGCAGGGTGAAAAACCAGATGTGCGGTCAAATAAAACATATGTGTGTCAATAGCTGAAATCCAGCAGATTCAGCCTGGTGGGAACCTGCTTTCTGCTACCCAGATGGTGCCTGACTTCTGTGTCCTCATATGGTGACAGGGGCAAGGCTGCTCTCTGGGGATTCTGTTACAAGGACAGGAGTCCCATTCATAAGGGTCCCACTCACATGGCTGAATGACCTTCCAAAGGTCCCACTTCCTAATGTCACTGTCATGCTGATTAGGTTTCAACAGGTAAAGCTGGTGAGGATACAAATACTCAAACCATAGCAGCTGATAACGCATTTCTTCTTTGCTAAATCTTCTACCCACAATCTCAGTAGATGAGTTGGATTTATGGTTTTTTCTTTTCTTTCACTTTTCTTTATCTTCCTCTGTTTTCCTCCTTTCCTTATTCCGTTCCTTCTTTTCCTCCTTCTCCACCACTCCCAACATTATTACAAAATGGATTTTCTTGTCTACCTTTGTCTTACAATTGTGTATCTTATCCAGTAACGGAGAGTAAGAAGGTAAAAGAAGTTCATTTTATTACAGTACATCTCAAAACTTAGTCCTAACTCTTTTATTAATAACATTTAATATGTCATTAGTAATTAAATAATTTTCTCTCTCCTATCTCAAATATTGAGATTCTTGGTCGTATGATGTTTACATTTTTCTTTTGCAGTAACAACAAAATGAAACAGATTTCTAAGCATGCTGGCCCACAACCAGGAGTCTTCTGGCCCTTCTTACAAGGGGAAAATGCACCTTTTTTGTTCATATTTTATTCACATTTGTTTTCCTTGAACACTCACTTCTATTGATTTAGAATTACTTACCTTGCCTTTTGAAAAATTTAAATCCTTGCTGATATATACTGTAGTTATTTATAAGTAAATTATGCTAACCTGGATCATTTAAGTTTTCAGACTTATTTTGATCCATACAGTCTTATATTTTGACAGTATTCAGGTTTAAAGAAATGTTAAGCCAAACAAACATATCCGTGAGGCAGTAGCTAGCAGCCTCTGCTTACTACAATCCTCAATCAATGGCTCAACGTTTAAAAATTGGAAAATTTCATTAAATATTTGGATTTGTGGTCTTTCTTGAAAGATGAATATTTGAATAATGCAAGTATTGTGGAAGAGCTTCACTTATCTACAAGTGTTTAGCAACTGGTCCCTGACAAAGACCACATCCCAAACCCTCCCTGTTCACTCCCTACCATTGTGCCTAAGTCGCTTCATAACAGCATCGTTTTACCTGGTGATTTCTAATTACAGAGAAATATACATCCCCATCCCTGCTATCTCCAACCAAAGTGATAAACTGAAAGACGGAAAATGATATGATAGCCACAAGGCAGCATTGGTCATGCTGTATGAACAGCTTGTCCCCTCTGAGAACTGAAGATGTGACTTCTAATTTCCAAAGCTGCAAATCATTTTATCCCTGTCAGGGCCAGTTCTCTATACAAGGGCTATGATCACTGCTCATTTACAGAAAGAAATCATTTCAGTCTGTTCCACAAGACCCCAGAGGGTGCAGGTGAGGCGATGGATGGCTCTCACGTTCACAGTGAATCAGATTCTCTCTAGCACCCAAGTCACTGAGGTGTGCGAATGACAAGGACACAGGGCACCACTTACTGTTTTATCAGACTGGACACTGCTCTGGCAGAGAAGAGAGAACACATTCTTTCACAACATGTGTATATTCTGAGCCTTATTAATCCTATTTTATGGTTGAGGTAAGTTTCACCCAAAGGTATGTGAAATCAAACCAAAAAATAACACACAGCTGCAATGCACTACACCACAGAAATAAACTTGAAACATACTGAACATATGGCCCAATATTTTGAAAATAAGTGTGAATTGTTTGAACCAACTTATTTAACTTTCAGGAACAAGCAGAAAATAACAATAAAAACAAAAACAAATGACATTCCCTTCTATTCAGCCCTTACATATTGCTACTTATTTGGAAAACGACAGAAATGGTTGGTGATGTGTACATAGTTTGAAGCTTTACTGAGCTTGCTGGTTTTGTTTTGGTTTTGTAAGTATGAATTTTAATGGATAGAGCATAAAAATGTGGAATAACTAAAGAAGTCACAAACTTCTGAGATTGTATTTAAAGATTAAAGATATGAACATAAGTGAATTCAAATATTTAGTTTGCTCTAAAGAGGAATGTTTGACATCTTTAAAGGGAAGGTTTTATTCTATTAAAAGCCTTGATGCAGGCCTGGGGGTTTAGCTCAGTGGCATAAGCGCCTGCCTGGGAAGTGCAAGGTCATGAGTTTGGTCCCTGGTACCTCACCAAAAAAGCCTTGATGCTTTTGTGGTATTGAATTTGTCACACTATTGGATAAAACCATGACTGTAATTATCCATTTCAAATCCTGCAATCACTGTAACTACTTCTTTTAAACTCTGAGTGGCAATAAGGCAGAAAGGTTTGCCTTCATTGATGACATAGGTGTCTCATGAATTCTGTTTCTGTGTAAACTCTTTCTACCTCTAGAATGTCAACTTCTTTTATGCCTGGGTCTTTGATCTCCCTGCCTCCAACCCTAAACACCGTTCCTCCTCTTGCATCCAAATGCAAGTGTTGTCTTTTCATGATGCATGTCTGAACACTCATTTTCTGCTTAGGATGCCACCATCAATACACATACATCTTCCATAAGGAACATTATGTCATTCATCTTATGACTGCAAAATGATCAAGAGTGCCCATCCCCCATGAACCTTATGTTTAAATTAAGTTGCCATCGAACTGAAGTCTTTAGAATGACTGAATGTTCTGTTTCCTGATCTGTTTCACTTTATCCTATCCCATTTAATTCTCTTTTCACAGGACAGTTCCTCTATGAGGTCTTTCTTAAAATTCACCCTTTTACTACAACAGTCCCAGGGACTTTTATAAAATTGGGGATATAGATGCTATCTCAGTGAATCTAGCTTTTATCAGACATTTAGTAATGGTTTCTAAAATTTACTTTAAATGAGAGTTCTGAAGATCTATGTAATAATTTGTGAACAAGTCTAAGATTCCTTTTTTTTTCTTTGATCACAACTTTGAGTCATCTTTCCTTTTGTAAAAATATATAAGAGGAATCCTCTGTAGATGGCACTTTAAAGTATATGAGTAGAAAGTTTGAGAGATGGTAAGGCCAGCATATCAGGAAGCATCTGCAATTGGAAAAATAGTTTATTATTCCACAGTTTCTGAGAGAAGGGCCAGCTCTTCTATAAGTTGGGTCAGAAAGGCACATGGGGTATCACCAGAGTCTGTTAGGGGGCAAAGGAGAGAGAGGAGTGTGTGGACAAGACAGTCTTGTGATTTCCACATGAAGAAATGAGGCAAAGTAAGCAGACGTTGGCTTGACCAGCTGCGATAAACTCCATGGGTTCTGAGGCAGAGGAGCTGTCTCCCAAGTCATGTGTCACCAGGCCATAAGTGCTCAGGGCAAGGGGCTATTGGCCCAAAAACTGACAGCTCCATAAAGGAGAGACTTGACTTGTAGATGGTGGGTTAATTGGTTTGTACTTAGCATACTTGTGGTTAAGTTGCTCACTAACTCTAGGAATGAGTTCAACCTGGGGACTGCGGACACTTTATGTCACCAAAGTTCCAGATGTCAAGGCATCAGAACATGAAATAAAGGACATGGTTAAGACAAAAGGGAAACTGAAGGTAAGTCAGAGAACATTCAAGAATGACCAACATGACTGTTACTGCCCTGCCCTCCCACAGACCATTTCTACCTTCTCCCTTTACTAGTAGCATTAATTATTTCTTCAATACTATTGAAACACAATATCAGAGTAAGTCCCTGACTGCCATTTCCACCCAAATCACCACACTTCAGCCTACATAGCATGGACATTTAGATACCAACACTGAAATGATGTTTGAAAAATTTGAAATAAATGCTGGGAATTATTTAAATCAAAGACATTCTGACAAGTTTCTTGACATTCAATCTTTTCACCATCTCAGTACCATTTTTACTTAAGATTTAGAATTCTAGATAGTCTTCTACCAAGCAGAAAAATGGATTTTGTATGGTCAAAACTGTAGAGTTATTTTCAGTAAACAGCAGTATTACCACAGAGCAGGCAAGTCTAATTTGTTTGACTTTTTGATTTACAAAGATAAATAAAAATAGCCTCCACATGGATTTCCTGCAAATAGATTTTATGCTAATTTTCAGAAATTGCTTATTATCTCTGTGTTATCAGATGTACTACAGCTATAGCCTGGCTTAAAAGTGGATTGCTCTGATTTTTTTTATATTCTCTGAGCTATGAGTAGATAGGAGGGAAAACAGAACATGGGTATGCACCTTTGTGTGTGTGTGGGTGTGTGTGTGCGCACATGTACATGTGTGCGTATGTGCACACAAACTACTGCACATTTTGGGAGGCAGAGGACCTGTCAGGTGTCTTGGGTTTTGTCTTTTGATATTGCATAATGTAATTTTTAAAATATATTTTTAGAATTACTAACACTTGCCTGTGTTTGTTTTTGATCTGAGAGAACCAACCATATAATTAGCCAGTTATGAATCATCTTATAGTTTTCCATGGAGTAGTTCAGTAATAAAATATACATATATTATATTCATTTTGCTTGTAAATATCAGTAAATATTTGTATCATTAGTATAAAATAACTGTGTTAAAGTGATATTTAAGATTTAGTAACTTCAATCTCAGAATAGACATATATACATATATTTTTTTTTGTAAACTCATGTAGGAATTCAATATTCATGCCTTTGACTTATAAATTGCTTCAGCATAGTAGCAGAATTTTCTGTTCTATGCTATTCACACCAAAAACCTATAGTCAAAATATTCAGATAAATGCATACTATTAAATAATGTATAAATCTGTACTCTTAGATAGTAAATTTTAGAGCTGTAGGTATAATGTTGAAGGGAAATAAGACCATAGTGGAACTCCTCTTTTCCTTGTTATTTCAAGCATACCTTGTGTTTAGCACAGCTCTAAGAAAGACTTAGTGTGCAAAGAATGCTAAGCAGAGCAATCCAAAGTCTCTGTCTTAGTCTCTATCTTTAAGTCTAGAGAGGAAATCAGACCCATATAGATAATTCCAGTATAAACAATGGGGTAATACAGCACAGGAACAGAAAGTGCTATGAAGTAGTAGGCAGCAGCTGACTCACACAGGAAAGCTTTCTGGTGGGCAAGCCTTTCTTAAGACCTGCTTGAGCTAGATGAAGAAAACATAGCAGTTCACAGAGGAAGACAGTAGGCAAAGTCAGCAAGGACTATCAGTTTCTCATCTTTAGCACATAAAGAGGAAGACGATGCTAAATAATGAGTCCAAGCGGGGAGGCACAAGTCATTGAAAGTGTTGAAGGCTGCATTGCAGAGCCTGAATTTTTATCTTCTCAACAAATAAGTTTATTTCAGAAAGATGTTTCTAGTTCCTGTGCAGGGAATAAATAGATGTAAGGAAAATCAGATCCCTTAGGATGGGGATGACACATTTAAAGATCTTAATACAATAGACAGCATGAGCAGCAATGTCAGCTAGGTGGCAGTGCCTAAGTCATGAGTTTGAAAAACAGAGCAGTGTATCATTTTCCAGGATTTGGAAGTGGTTGGGTGTAAGGGGTGAAAAATTGAGCTCAGAAAAGTCCCAGATTTCCAATTTAAGTGATTGGATATTGGGCAAGAGAACAAACATATTGAGGTCCAGGGAAAGAATTGTATGCTGGACTAGCAGACATAGGTAGTCCTAGGAATACCCATAAGAATCCATGTTAAACGCAATTGAATAGTGGAGTCTATTTTATGGAGAAATGCAATCAGACTTCTCTGATACTGTGGCTACTGTACATGATATCAAGCAATCACAGCAAGGCAGCATATTTTAAGGGAAAATACTGTACACAATGGGAGATGCTGGTCTTCATGAAAAACCCTTTAAGGATTTTTCTGTGTTGCTTCATGGTTCCCAGAGGAGACGTGATTTTTCAATCTTTATCTAGATCATTTTTTAAAGGAATCTATTAAAGTAATCTTTTAATTGCTTATTTAGGTTTAAATCACAAATACATTGAAAGGAAAGACAGTGACTTGGAAATAACCAGATAACACATGCAGATTCAATGACAGAGATCCTACCTGAGTTTATGTCATTTCCAGGCCAGAGTCAATAAAAATAATGGAACAAATTCTTGGCTACCACCACAGCTTTGAAAATGCTGTCTCAAATTAATATTTTTTCTGATAATCAAAACCTCATATATGTTTGTAGCTGTAGCACCAAGGTAGATCAGAATGATTCTAGAAAATTCCCCCAATCTAGTGTCTATTTTTTAATGTAAACATATAAAACAATAGGGTTTGCAACACTTTAATCAAATTTATTGAAGTATGAATGACTGCATTGAATCATTCAACACACACTTAATGAACACTGTTTTTGAGGCATTGCTTTAAGTCCTTGACTTCAAGATGAACAAACAAAATCTCTGTTGTGTTCATTCATTCTTGGTGGAGACACACTGCAAATACACAAACATTTCAATATGCCAGGTGGAAGCAAGCACGATGGAAAAACAAAACTGAGTGATATAGGGCACTATTTTGTAAAAAATGGTCAACTGATCTAAAATATCAACAGCCAACAACTGACTTTTAAAAAAAAAGAATGTATAGATTTGAATTAATGTAAAATTTATCAAAGTAAGCAAATTCCACCATTCATTTTTAAACTTTAGTTTCAGAAATATATTTCAAACTCTTGAAGTCCCTTAGTATTTATTTTTATTGTGTATCTTTTGGTCTTTAGATATAAAATGTATACAAGAATATATATGTATATTTGCATATATGAAATGATTAATACACTTTATGAGTATAACATATGGATGCACACATATGTATGCATGCATAATTAAAGGCATATAACATAATATGCAAATAATATAATAATAATACATATATAAAATAATGTGTAGATTATTCCAAACTTTAAAAAAATGAATTGGTAGGTAAACATCTAAAATGCAGGAACTTATTGCTCATTAGTGTGAGTTATTTAGTGTGGTTGAGGCTAACATTGTACTGCCAATATTTCTGTGTCATTTGATTTCTTTTTCACAATAAATATATACTATATTTTTGGCAAACATATTTTAGCATATTATATTCTTATATGAAAAACATCACTCCAAGGTATCTATTCACAAGGAAAAGACTGAATATAAAATTTTTGAAAAGTAAAAGGCATGCTCTACCACGAAGATTTATTAAGGCATATTTCTAGCTCTCTGAGTTATTGCTGGGAACAAAATGTGGGGACACTGATTTTGCATTCAGTTCTTGACTAGCTATTATTGTTGTTCAGATTGCTTAAACTGTTCAACCACCCATGTGTAATCTCTGCATAAGAAACTTAATTCTAGGGACTGGTAAGTAATTAGGATAGTGGGGAAAAAAATTGGATGGTCCTAAAGTAATCCCAACACATTATTAGATGTCAGATGAAACTTTAATGCAGCTTTGTAGGAACTAAACTCTGGTGAATGTTATATGCATTATTGCACAATATCCTTGACTCGCTTCAAAGTGTGTAGCATGTGTTTAACTGTAAATTATGTAATATAAAATTATAAGGAATTTTATAATTTTTAATCCAGATCTGAGCTCATATGCACAGACAACATGCCGACATTTTTTAACCATTTAACTCATAAAAGAACAACTTTGATTTTGCAGTGTTGGAATCAAGTTTATAGAGTGTTTTTCAATTTCTAAGTCATTCACAGAAGACTTAACGTCTGGTAAAATGAGAGTTGGTCCAATAAACAGCTTTCCTTCGTGTTTGTATTAATATCTTAGGACTGTCTGAAAAAATAAGCCATAGTCATTCTGGCGGTTCCATTTTCTCTTCACCCTTAGGTTAGGTGGAACGGCATCAATATTTGCATAAATCCATATTCTATACTTGGAATTGAACCCATATTTTATTTAGGAGGAAATGCAAGTGCAGTGATTTCTTTTCTCTGAACTCCAGGAGCACTTACTTCCTGAGAGAACTATTTTATGTCAATTAATATATACGGATGGTATATAAAATAATGATGTGTTTATTACTCAACTACCACTGATACGAACTTGATGGCAAATTACTTTCCAGAGGTCAAAATTGACTCCCTTCTATATTTTACTTATTCACTTTTCAAGACAAAAAGGAATTTCTACCAACTGCTGGATTATAAATTCAACCTAAGCTCTGAAAATGAGATTCTATTTTCTCTCTCCTTTATCTCTCATCATGGATGATAAAGATAGTGCCATTGGAATTCAGCTATGACTACACAGATGATTAGCTAAAGTCTAATTGGCTTTGCTGTGTTAGCAGAAGCCAAAATTTAATGGTTGATTCCCCCCACCTATATTAAAATAAACCTCTGTGATTCACAGTCTCAGAAGTCTGTTGATTAAGGAAAACTTTGTGTGCAACAAAGAACTGATTATAGGAAACCAGGAAAGTTCAAAGTTAAGTTTTTCTTTCTGAACTTGTTACTGTGTAATGTGACATTGTCCAATGTATCATTTAAAAGCATTCATATTTGAGATAGTTGGATACATATTTCAGAGTATGTAGAAGTCGTTTTTGATCTGAAAGGGAAGCATACTTTGAAGGTAATGGAGGAAATAACTGCATTCACAATTCACTTTGTAGAATTAAGAGTGAAAGCTTGAGAACTCAAGAAGTGCCCAGGGCAAAGTGGATGTGGCCATGTTAGCCCCGTGCTTCTACTGCTCCCCCTCCAGGGAGTCTGCTGGTGGAATGCTCTACTTAGCAGGCAAAGCAAAGTGTTCTCTGGGGTGATTGAAGTAAACAAATTTCAGAGTACCAGGACATGAAATGAGAAAACATTTCTCTGACAAGTCTTAAATTTACTGTTGTTTTTCTCTAATGTCTCCCTATGGAGATTTTCAACCAGACCTTGCCCAGAACCTAGAGACTGTTTCCCTGCCCCCAGGCTTATAATTCTAAAGTAATTAGAATTGTGTAGTTCAACTAGGTTTTTCTGTGATTTCAAAATTAAAGATAACAGAAATGAATTTTTGACAATATTTTAGCAATACATGCGTAATAATAGCTACTAACCTTGTTTGCATAGATATTTAGTCTGAATGATTGCAAATCCCCTGTGAACCATTCCATGAGTTGGGAAGCCGTGGGTTAACAGTGCATAACAAACATCATCATCTCATTTATTTCCAATGTGAATTAGTAGCTATGATGAGACTAATTTGAACAATGACCTATTTTTGAGAAAGGACTGTTCATAACCCTAAAGAGTTTATACACTTCCATTATTTTAAAGTAACCTTCAAAATTCAAATTAGAACTCATGGCTCTTGATATGACTAGGTATTTTTTTTCTAACTCCATTGGAGTAAGTCAGGCTCTGTGTTCATTGGAATCAATAACATTCTGCAGTCCAAGTATGAGGAAGTAATGAGGAATCTGAGACACAGGTGATGCAATATTATGATCTGTCTCAAAGGTCAATTAGTTGCACACATTGAATGTTACAATAAACTTACTGAAAATGTTGTAGAATAAGTAGACCATTAAAAAAATGAGTATACCACTCAAAGCTCCATTCGGAGTTCCTAGATTCTTATAAAGAAGAGCATTTTCTTTTCAATACTGGGCATTGGTATCATACCCAGGGCCTTCTCACTGAGTTAATCCTCTGTCCTTTATTTTTTATTTTGAGGCAGAGTCTTGAAAGTCACTAAGTTGTGTGAATTAGGATTGAACTTGCAGTCATTCTCCCTGAAGCTCCCAGAATGCTGGAATTACAGCCTTTTGCTACACACTCATTTTTAAAATGGGAAATTTTGAAGTAAAACATGTATCTATAAATCATTAATCATTATGTTCCTTAGGAAAGAAAAAAATCAAATCATGTAACCTCTTGAAGTTAAGAGTTTTTCTTTTTTTGAATTAAACTTTAGATTCCCAAGTTAAAAATTTGAAGAATGTTAACTAACATATTACCAGAGTTTACATTATTAACATGATGAAGTAAAATTTCATAATGAAAGAGGCCTTTATCACCATTCTTTATTAACAATCCCTGTAAACTCTACTTTAAGGCACTTAGTAAAACAAAAACTGAATAACACAACCACCCAGGATTCTAGGCTCCTCAAGAAAAACATCTTTAATTCTCATTTATTCTGTGTAGATATCCATTGGAATGGGTGGGAACATACAGTGACTAAACTAACGGGGTGTTTCTTTCTTCTTTTTTTAGGGGCTGATGTTATCAACTTTGATGGTCATGTTGTGTTGCCATACAGATTCAGAAACAAGAAGATGAAAACGCTGAAAGATGTCATTTCCCTGAAATTTAAAACTTCTGAAAGTGAAGGGGTGATCCTCCATGGAGAGGGGCAGCAAGGGGACTACATCACATTGGAACTGCAAAAAGCCAAGCTGGTTCTCAGTTTAAACCTAGGTTTGTTCTGACTCTCTGCATCATTCTTTCCAATCATTAATATTCCCACTAGGAAAACATTGCTACTTAGTCATTCAAAATGTAAGTTATGGAAGAGTCACCCTATGCTGTCAATTCATTCATAGCCCTTGGAAGCTGCTTACACAGATACAACTACTTCCTGCACAAGTGTTCACTAATACTTGTCATATGCAAGGTGTCTACTCCAGTCTGGGCTACACATCAGGGAACAGATAGTCAGGGTCCTTAAACTCATGAAGCTTATGAGCCAGTGCAGGAGTTAGACAATACATTAGATTTTATTATGATCTTAAAATAAATGATTTCAAATAATAATTGTGATAAACTCAAAAGTAGGTTAATAAGATCCTAGGCATGGATTTGCATAGCCCTTTCAAAGCAGTGAAGTATTGAGAAAAGTCCTCTAGGAAGAGAAAAAGCAGTGTTCAAGCTGACAACTAAGTGATAATCAATTAATCAATCAAATCCTAAAAGCATGAAGGGGAATAGGTCTTCAGTGGAAGGCAACCATGCTGCTCGGAGATTGCAGGCATAGTAAAGAGTAGACACCTTATCTTAAGAGTGGGTGGTTGTGGGAATTTAAACTACATGATATTAATTTTAAAAGTAGACTGAGACTTCTGTAAGAAGAGTTGCTTGTGTGAGAATTGCTTGTGAGAGTCAAAGCAAGACCCACGTAGTTCAGGAGAGAGAAGGTTAGACTTGGTTATGAGTGAAGATGCAGAGAGATGAGTCTAGCAGGGAAATCATTTTAGTGGTAAATTCAGCATGACTTGTGATGAATTGGAGATGACATGCAAAGAAAAGAGTAGAAACATAGAATAATTCTTAAAATTTGGGCTTGAGCATCAAATAGATGTTAGTGTCATTTGCAGAAATAGAAAAACTTCAGAAGGAACTTTGATTTGTTTAAATATGGAGCATTTGACTTGCCTATGGCATATTTCAATAGAAGTTTCTTTTTTAGAATTGTGTATATGAGACTGATAAAAGAAGGTACTTGCATGGGCATCAAGAAGAAGTGGACAGTGAAGAGAGGGAAATAAAATTGTGCAGTATCACAGAGACCAAGGGCAAAAAGAGAAGTGACCAGTGCTGTTAAATTCATCTAAAATGTCATAGAAGATAAAGATAGAGAAGTGAATATTGGCTTTGATGACCTGGATAGTGTCGATTTAGTTTTTATTAACTAAGAGAAAAGATAGTTTTATTGACTTATTTTTGTAGGTTAAAAAAGTGTAAAAGATTGTGTAAGTAAGCATTTTTAATATAGTTAAAATACAAATGAAGGAAACAGTGAAATGAAATATTGGTCAGAGAGAAAGGTAACTCAAAGGAGTTAGCATTTTGACTATTATTCCTTTTAAGTAGCAAATACTAATACATGTCTGTATGTTAATAATGGAGCTGGTATTTACTTAAAGTTAAGAAAAGCTCTACAACATTGGAACTGGTACTCAAAATTACAATTCATAAAAAAAGAGATCTCTCTCTTGGCTAAAAAGCGAAGCTCTGTATAAGGTTTCTTCCAAGGTGTTCTATGTTCGCTAATTTTTTTCTGTTGCAATGAAATAAAAATTCAGCAAAACTTTTATACTTTGAAATATACACATATCTAAAATTGACAGGTTAAAATCATAAGAATAGAAAGCTACAAAACCGAACATTAGAACATATTAGAACATATTAGAACATCAGAAGAAGTCCTTGCCTATTCGATTTCCTAACCAGTTACCAACTTGAGGGTCCAAACATTCTGAATATGACTCGTATCTATTAACTTTTATTACTTTGAAATTTAGTATAATATCAAAAATATGACTACAGTTTTATGTAGGTAATGACAAATTTTAAACACAGATGCTTTGCAAAATAGAACTTTTCACATTATAAATCTGATCTGATAGAAATATTGACTTCTGTAAAAAAAAAAAAAAGGAAAAAGACCACACAGAAAATTCCAGATCACTTAATTACATTAAACTCTAAATGTTTTTCAATAAAATAACCAAAATTCATGTGAAACTCAGGAGAATGTAAATGTCAAACATGAAAAGTTAATGTCACTCATTATTAAAAAAATTTCCAACTCCATGAAACAAAAAAGTTTGGAGAAAATATAGGCATTGAATGCAAAAGGTAACTCATTTAAAATATATATAAACATTCTGTAAACTCCAATGCTCAACCACACTCTCCAGAAAAGGAAAGCACAATAAAATAATGAGACATTAACTTTTGTCACAAAATGAAGATACTAGTGTTGTTGCATACATAGCAAAAAAGATGTTTTACTGCTCTGAAATTAAGAAAACTTTCTCAGGAAAACAATTTGACAGCATACCCTCAAACATTTAAAATAGCCTATACGTTTGATGCAGTAGCCATAAGAAAAAATTAGACATGACCACATTTAAATCATTTAAATCCAATAATGAATAAAAATAAAAAACAATAAAAATAAAAATTAAATCCAATAATGTACTTTTGTGATATCAATTACAATATCAAAAACTGGAAAAAGTAAAAATGTTAAGTGTATAGACAAATATGGTAGAACTATTTAAAACACTTGTAATAACTCTAAATTTCATGGGCAAATAGTATTGCATTAACTGAAAACTATAGAGTATAAAATCTACATAATATGATATCAATTCTTTCATAATAAATACATAAGCAACTGGATACATGTAAAATATTTATGTTCAAATGTAAAATTCTAGAAAGAATTAAGCTCGTGACTCAAAGTACCATTGCACTTACATTTTTAATTATCTATAAGTATCTCTAAATAGATAATTTAACATGTGCATGCATTTTAAATGTATATCCTTGTAATTTAAAGTATATGTAGAAAAACACCTGGAAGAAAAGAGGCTGAAGTACTTTTAGTGGTGGAAAATTTTTAAATTTTATTCTACTTTTTGATTCTTTATAATGTTCTTTACAGGTAATAATAAATGAACCTGTATATGTGGTGCTACCTGGGAGAAATAACTTAAAATAAATTTCAAGTGAGTTCCAATGGAAAGAAAGAGGGAGGGATTACAGGAAGGAAACCAGAACCAAAATATAAATATTCTGATAAAATACACACTTTCATGAACATATGTGCACACACACAGGCAGAACTGTTGTATTATAGCTAAAGATGCTTATTTTTTCAGACTTGTTTTTCACCCAAATGAAACAGAGTAACCTTTAAAATCAACTGTAGTTTATTATAGCTGTGTGACATTACCTTTCTGAAACAAGTTAACTGGTATGTAACCTCTCAACAAAAGCTCACACCCTTTTCAATAGAAACTAGTTTACTCCCAGAGTTTCATTGACTCCCAGGAGTTTGTGACAGCCACAGAAATACACCCACTCAGATAGCTCCAGCCTCTCCCTAATGCCGCTGACTCTGTAGCAGGCTGTCTTCCTGAAGGCAGTGCTCTCCTGTAAGTATTGACTGTAGTGAAACAAGTAACCCTTATCCTTGGCTTAGTCTTCTTTTTTGTCTTCCCTCCCCTCGCCTCCTCCTCCCTCTCTCCACACGCGTAACCTGAGTCACCATGACACATCAGCATGCAATTTTACCACGTGGGTGAAACTCAGCAGGTCCTCTAGCTCCAGAGCCCACATGACCCTGATTTCCTAAGGAACCACCAAAATCTTGCAGAATTTATCACACAGTAAAAATAAGAGAGTTATTTATAAGACAGACTTTTTGTTTTCATCTTCACTTTTATGCACTTTTGAACATAAAAGTGTTTCAAGCACAGACAGCTCCTGGTGCTCCCAGGCTACCTCCACTGGACAGAGCCTGGAGGGGCTGTGGAACTCTCATTTTCAACTGAGGGATCTGTTGCTACATAGAGTGGGCTGAGTAGTCACCGTCTTGTTTCTCTTCTACTTGCATGACTCAGGAAGCAACCAGCTAGGCCCCATCTATGGCCACACATCCGTGATGACCGGAAGTCTGCTGGATGACCACCACTGGCACTCTGTGGTCATCGAGCGCCAGGGCCGCAGCATCAACCTCACTCTGGACAGGAGCCTGCAGCACTTCCGCACCAACGGAGAGTTTGACTACCTGGACCTGGACTATGAGGTACAAAGACCCACACCCACATCCACACCCACACACAGCTACATGTAGGATGTGTTGTGTGTCCAGTGTCAGCTTCAGACTCTGACTGTATTGTGGTATCATTGCTAATTGTATACCTACTGGTACCATTTTCATCCTTCTCAAAGAAGAAGGAAATTGTATCATGGAAACATAATTTATGAATATATCTATATCATTGTATTTATAGATATTTTAATCATGAGAGCTTGATGTATTTTAAAAATCTAATCTTAATACTAAAATAATAATTTGAGCTGGGTGTATAACTCAGTGGCACAGCGCCTACCTTGCAAATGCGAGGTTGTGAATTTGATTCCTGGTATAAAAAAAAAAAAGAAAGAAAGAAAGAAAATGAAAAATGAAATAAAATAATAATTTGAAGATAGACACTATGCAATTAGGACCACTTATTAGTCTCAGAATAAATTTAAATTGAAATCATTCCACAGGTGTAATAGTCAGCTATGCATTACTACAGTGAAGTGCCTGAGGCATCTAACTTCATAAAAATATTTATTTACTTAACAGTTTTGGAGTTTCAGAATCCAAGATCAAGTGTCCCTGCTGGTTTGCCTAAATATCACAGGCGGTTGGTGTCTTGTGGCAGGCAAGTGTGTACAGCCAAATGATCATGTCTTGAATCGGAGGAGAGAGAGAGAGAGAGAGAGCATTTAGGGTCCTATAATCCTCTCTAAGAACACACCTCCAAGGACCTGAGCAACTCCTACTAAAGCCATCACTTTACGCTGCATGGTATCCTCCAATACCTTACTGCCACTCTGGGAAATAGCCTTTTCCTGTTGAGAACTCTGTACATCCAATCTGTCACAACTGGCAGTTAATTACTACCTATTCTTTTAAAGGATGTGTAGTACATTATATGCGCTCTGTGTATAATGGAGTTTACCACAAAATGTTGAGTATAAGAATTCTCATCTATGGTTTGTATTATGTCATTTATAAATTCTTGACTGTAGGTAGGTATTTTGCCAAGTCATATTTTCTCAAAACTAATCATAAAATAACTTGTAAAGTAAAATTCAGAATATTTTACAAGTTTGTATATGAGTTAAAAGACACATTACCTTTCTAAAAATAAAGATTTAAAAATAATTAATATCTGAGATTGCAGATATACCCATGCTCCATATATGCAGATATACCCCTGCAACTTATATTCATATATATGCATATGCACTTACGTATTCTCATAACATTTTAGTAGGCATATTAGGTTTCTTAATAAATATTTGGAGAACAATTTAACTTTAAATTGTCTATCAAAGCTGTTAATCATATATAGGGATTACAATTTTTATGGATATATTCATGATAGTTTTATTTGTAATAGGAAATTAAGGGTAATGCAAAAGCCACAAAAGCAGTGCATTAATAAAAAGACAGATTATTAATCACCTAGAGTTTTCCAAACTTTCTGAGTTCACGAAACCCTTAGTGTCTTAATAATTTTGCCATAGCAGTTAAAGGTCATCAGACCCAATAGCTTTAAAATTATGCCCAGTAATCTGGTAACCATTTGAAAAAATGCAATATATTTTTATTTCATTTTAACAATTTTAAGTAACAGTAATTATTTGCTAGTAGTATAAGTGTACCTGCCCTGGACACCTCAGATTTTGGAATCAAATTTGATACTGCCATCTTTATATGATTTTTTTTTACTTTATATGATATTCTTTGTACAATACACTTCTCATTAGAGAAATGACCACAAACTCAATTCATGGAGACAGGAAATCATTGGAAGAAATGTAGTTTGATTAAATATTGGAAAGAAAAACCCCTCAAGCTAGTGTTTCCAGCAATGTCCAAGAGATGTCCACTGCTAATGAGGTTCCTTTGAAATGTCAGTGTCGTGCACCTTGCTACCCAGGTCTGAGACTGCAGATACACACATGCTCCTTACCCCTAATATAGTAAGTGAGAAAGTCTGAAGTTTTAACTTGGTTGCCTATTTTCTTTGTATGTTTAAGTAGTTTCTAAATTTTGTGAAGCATGAATATATATATATATATATATATATATATATATATATATATTCCTATCTGGGAATTCAGAATTGAATATACTATGTAAACCCTGATGAATATTTTAAGATTATTGGTAAATAATTAGGGTACTCTAAATATCTTCAAAGCAAGATAATCATTAAAGAGAAAAATGCAAAAATATCAGAAGTTTCTATATTCTGTAAATTAATATGTCCTAGCTCTTGTGACTTGACTCCCCATGTATGACAGAATTTAAAGATAAATTATTCATCTCTCATTAGTAAACTCTGAAGTATCTTAGAAGAATTGAGAAATCCTGAAATATTAGCATTGGGCAAACATAACCCCAATTTTCAAAAAAATAGAATTAAAACTTTGGGTCATAGACCTTATTGAGCTTGTGATTAAAGTTATGAATATTCATGGACACACAACACTTCCCACATGGATCCAATAGATTCATGGACCCTGTGAGGTCCCTCTATAGATAATATCATGCCAGAAATGTCAGCTATAGACAAAATACCAGGACATGCCTGTTAGAGAGAGGCACTCTGCAGAAATTTAAATTTATGGAGAAATAGGATAAACTTACTTTTTTCTCTTTGTAAAGCTACTGCCTGGTAACTCTCCTCTCAATACTATGGTTACTGTCATGAGCTGTAAAGGATGTAGTTGAGTTACCTTTTTTTTCTATGTGTTTGTCATAATGCAAAGAGACTCCCTTTGCTTTTCTTTCTTAAAGGAATCTAAGGGCTATGTTAGAGTCCGTCTGTGCTGTCACACATGTCTCCTTGATGTGTCTGTGTAGCAACTGAACTCATACCTCAGATGCTGCATGAGAACTAGCTCCAAGTCTAAACTTATATCAATTACATAACATGCACACTAAGTATTTAAAGTTTTCCAAGAGTATCACAAACCTGATCTTTTCTTCCCACAACCATAAGGTGTGGTGTCTGACTTCCCTGAAATTGAACTGTTTCATTTTTTACAGAGGTGAGGATGTAAGGCCAAGGTCATGGAGACATAAGGGCACGGGTGAGCTAGTAAATGCCTACCAAGAGAACAGAAGGGGAGGAATGCCCTGGCTTATAGCATTCCTTGATCTTCACAGTGTAAATACCCCACCGTAGTTCATCTCTTGTTGGCGACTGGATGGTACAGAGCAGTGGGTCAGAAAGAGGTACCCATTACATCTTCATGTAGTATTCACACCAGATAGACACAGTAGGTGCAAATAAACTTGACAGCATATATGATGGTAAATGTACAGATGATGTCTGAATAGATATTAATTTTCTGCTTACTGTGCTTCATTTTAAATCTTGCAGACTGATTTTTTAAAATGACCATTTAAAATCAGTTCTCATGAACCAGTATCAGCACTCTCCATACTGCATTGCTAAGGGTGATTAAAGATGCCTCTCCCCATTCCTAAACATGGATATCATAAAAGAAGCACAAGGATTATTTTAGCACCTTTGATATAATTTGGTATAAAGATTTTTAGTGGGAGATGGCCAAAAAGTTGATTTCATTCCCTCCCCTCCAGCCACATTACACCATGAATTGATTAATTTGTCATTTGAAATCAAGCTGCTAGCTATATGGTTGTCTGGCACGAATATAGAGATACACAGAGATACTCCACTTCACTTTCCCCCTCTGAGCCAATGAAACCAAAGGGCAGGAGAGTAACCTGCTGTTCATCTTGGGTTTGCTTTGGTCTTCAAACTCTAGGATAAACCTACCTTGGATACTGCACCATTGTCTTTGAAAATAAACACTGTGTACAGAATCTCTCAGTTGCCCATAGCAGAACCATAACACAAGCATGTCTATCCTTTTTCATATCAAGGGAATCCGGACTCCTTTAACTGGTACCAGTTAAAATCCTAACCCAGTCCTTTTATCTTGCTCTGTCCCTGCTGTAGTTCAGTCAGAGAAGGCTCATCACATTTCAGTTTGCATTCCAGCCAACAGAAAGGAAGAAAGAATGTGGAGGATTATTTCCTTCCCCTGGATGACAGTCCTTTGAGTCCCCCACAGTCCTTCCATTTAAATATCAGTTTCAAATGGTTGATAAATGTTTATGTTATTGAATTGGTAGCAATGTACCAGCTGCAAAGCACTATTTTTTTTCCCCAAAGAAGGTGAGAGCAAGCACACTTAAACATATCTAGTGATCTAGGCTGTACTTTGTAAATACATTCTGGCTAATAAAATTATGAATGTAGTAATATTTTCAGAAGCAAAGTTGCTGAATGAAAACATCATTAAGAGGACTATTATAAGAGACACAGAAACATTATTGATCTGACAACCTCAAAATTCTTTTTTGATTACAATAATTACAATATACAAAAATATTTTGTGTGCTAACTACTTCATTTTCCCAATGGGAATATGTAACTAGAAATACTAGGCAACAAAGTAATATCACATGATTAATTACATACGTAACTGGGATCAGAAATCACTAAATTCTTAGGAATCTGTTAACTTGAGCCTGTGATGCTTCAGCTGGATGCCTCCATGCTCTAGGCCCTGTGCCTTGGGTGGTTGATAGCCAAAAAAACAGATGGAGTATTTGATTAATTATCCCAAAGGAACATGAAAGCCTCCAATTAAATAAATTATACACATGGAAGAGTAATTTAAAATTACTATTTAATGATATTACTCCAAATGTGATGTTGCATGTGATAAAATAGATTTCATTAATATCGAGTATGAAAGAAATTGATAGAAGAAACTGCAAACAGAAGTATAGCAACTCCATTTAGTATCAATAGATATTATCATTGATAATGGGGTCAAGTATGAAACACCAGATAAGATCAACTCAGTGCACTAGAAAATATTTTTCCAACACTTCTGCCATCTTAGATTACATTCTGTTTCTCCTTTCACAGTTTCCTAATCTTTTTTATATTTTTATTTTTCTCAACTTTTCCATTCTCTCCTTATCCCTGAACTCTGTGGTAAATATGTAGCGTTAACAATGATTAACAATATCTAATTAGTTTGCTTTTTATTATTGCTTTATAAACAACAATTAACTTGTGTTTTTCCCTAAAACTAATTAAGCATTTTAAATCCCATGACACTAAGTAATAGAATATGATCCACCTAGACACAAAGATATTTTCTTATGTTTCAAACATGAAATCCTGACTTCTAAAAATGTTTGAACTATGTTTTTGCTTCCAAAAATATAAAAGAAAAATTGATAATGATATCATTGGGAAAAATTTAAACAGAACTAAAATCCAGACTATGAATCTCAATATTACAGCTGTGATTAATAGTTGTATTTATTTATTAATACACTAGTAGGAAGTGTCATTTCTGGGAATCTAGATATTAATTATAATATTATAAGTACTTGATGTTATAATACTGTAAGTTGACCAGAGATGCAAAGAAAAATACATAGCTCCTTCTATAAGCAGTAGTAGCTAAAGGAACACACTAAGCAGCATTTGCGTTAGGTTTAGGATACGATTTGGAAATCCATAATATCTTTAAGAGTATACTGCTCAACTTAGAGTCCCCAAGCCCTAAGAAGTCCCTAATCAACATGCTAATGATATTTTTGAGGTATTTTCTATACTCGAAGTAAATACAATTAACTTTTTTACTCTACTAGTTATTAGATCATAGTAAATGTGCAGATAATAAATATAATATTCTTTGCTTTGGGCTGCATTTTTCTCAAGTTATTATACCAGTGCTTGTTATCTAGAAAACTACCGGAGGCATTTATTGATAATATGCCTTTGAATGATGAACATGAAAATCTATTTTTAATATTGCTTGATAAAAAAAGTTTACTGGATAAAATCTTTCAAAAGATTCTCAAGAAAATTTGTAAAATGCCTTTGGGTAGCTAATAATGCGAGGAATTGTTGCTATTTTATTTCTCAAGTTATAATGATCAAAATGAATGATTCAATTTTGCACTTCGATAACATATGTGAAGAAGATTTTTTTAGCTAAAAATGTTTGCATGTTTTGATTGAGACAAAGATACTTGACCTTGCTTGTATTTGTAATATTTTTTTTCATTTATGTAATGCAGTATCATTGTTTATATATATATATATATTTTTTTTTTTTTCCCTCAAAGATAACTTTTGGAGGCATACCTTTCTCTGGAAAGCCAAGTTCCAGCAGCAGAAAGAATTTTAAAGGCTGCATGGAAAGCATGAACTACAATGGGATCAACATTACAGATCTGGCCAGGAGGAAGAAATTAGAGCCATCCAATGTGGTAAGTGATGACATGCCAAGATACTGGTCTATAAGAATCATCATGGAACTGTTTGTTGTGTTGTAAGGGGTGTCGAACAGCCATTGCCAAATCACAAAATGTTTCACCCTGGATGTGTTGGGTTCAAAAGTGTAAAATAATGATGCAAAATAGTGATAGATAACATTAACTAAAAATTAAACTTTGATGTCATTTTCACAGAAAGTGTGCAGACGAGAGAGAAACGATAATAACTTCATTTACAGGCAGCAAGGATTAGGCATGTCATAAACATGTACAATAATGTGAGGGAAATTTTGCAAGAAAAATATAAAGATTTTTTAGATCAGAACAGTAAGGTTTCACCTGAAATAATAAGTTTTCAAGGTGACTTTGTGTCATCGGTGTAGATTATGGACTCAAGTGAGTTCCAAAGTTACAGTCCTCTTCCACAATGTTACTTTTATCTAGAGAATTCTTATATATAACTCACAAACACATGCATACTATATACACATCCATAGTATTTTAAGCTTTTTATGAAATGGTAACAGAATCCTTTTATGTTTTTTCCCAAAAAATATTACTTAAGAAAGGCTCAGACTCTCAATTGTCATAATTCAGTTTCCATTATTTGCACCTTTAAGCAGAGATAAAATTTTAGTTCTGCCCGGACTTCACTGTTGCTCCCGAGATGTATTTACTTAGTATTCAAACTACAAAGGATTGTGCTATAGAGACTCATTCCTAAATCAATCATAACTACAAAATGTAATCTGGTTGAAAATGCAGTTTCAAATGTAAATAAATAGCAGAAACTTTCCATAAAATATAGATGCTATACAAATATATCCTACTTTAACAAATAATTGTATGGGCAGATGTAGAATAAACTTTTGAATCAAAATATGCTTGAATACTGAAAATTTTAGGCAAAACAAAAACAAGTAGGGCATTTTCTAAGCACCCCTACAAAGGAAAATATTGATACAGAAAATTTGCTTTCAGAGGTACTATGTCCTGATATTTTAGTGAAATTAATCCCACGCTTATCCCACCCCATCTCCCCACAAACTCAGTTCCCCACTGTGTGCCAACTCCAGAGTCAGCACCACTACTCAGAAATAATCTTTAATTTTTCTGAGAGACAATCTCATAACACAGGTATGTGGTCAATGATAGCACTTCAGCTATTTTACATAGGCAATTCTTTCCACTGGTAAAAAGCAAGCCTGTAAAAACAATCTTCTGTGAAGATACAGAGCAAATTTAATTTGCATATTGATTCAGAGAAGTCGTAGCTAGACTTAGTGGTCAGTAGGCTAAAATGGAACAGCTAAGCGTCTGTGAAATATATGCGGTGTTGTAATTATGTGTGTATACGTGCATAGATGTGTATATACTATACAGAAGTATGAGTGGGAGAGAGAGATAGTTGTTTAAAATGTCATTAAATTATGGTCTTTAAAATATTAAAGTTGGATAGAAGAAGTCAGAAGCAAATGTAGATTCTCAAATCTTGCAAGGAAAAGAACATAGGCACTGAGATATATAATTCAGTGTGGATAAATGGTGACTAAAGGTCTTTATATATACCAAAAGTACATGTAAACTGATAGTTCCATAAGCATCAATGCGTTGTGATATGAATACACTTTGTAAAAATTCAAATGGGTTCTGAATTAGTTAAAAAAATAATCAGTTATAGAGATGTTAAATGGTTAAAATCAATCTATAGATCATAGAAGCTATGTAGATAAACCCAAAGGTATTTGCTGCCAAATGTCAAGCTAATGCAAAGTTAGCAAATAAGCATGCAGTGTGTCCCAGAGACCAGAGGCTTCATGTACTGAAGGGCACTGGCATTGCCATACAGAAGAGGGCAAGGGCCCGGCTCTCCTCAGCCAGGGCTCTGTCAGCATTAGTGCTGTATCTCTGTCTCCTGAAGGCTTAATGATCCACACCCAAGCCCCAAACACAGGCACTCACTGCACTCCATGCTCAGCCCATTAAGGCAGGGGACGGCTGTCATTCTAAGGAGGTGTGATGCTTTAACACCCTTGCCTAGGTGGCCAGCTGTTGCACCATACCGGGCCCATACTCCAGGAGATTCCTGATGAGTCCACTTGCGGCAAGCTATACGTGTGGCACAGACTCAGGCATTGCTTTAGGACTGTAGATCATTTTATCTAGAGTTTTCTCACATGGGTGCTTATTTCGTTCCACATTTGCATCAAAGTCAATCTCTTTCTGTTTTGCAGGGAAACTTGAGTTTCTCCTGTGTGGAGCCCTACACGGTACCTGTCTTTTTTAATGCGACCAGCTACCTGGAGGTGCCCGGACGGCCTGAACAGGACCTGTTTTCAGTCAGTTTCCAGTTTAGGACTTGGAACCCTAATGGTCTCCTGCTCTTCAGTCATTTTGGGGATAACTTGGGCAACGTGGAGATTGACCTCACAGACAGCAAAGTGGGCGTTCGCATCAACGTCACGCAAACCAAGATGAGCCAGATTGATATTTCCTCAGGTCAGTGAAATCTCTTTGACATTTGCTGCTTAAACTGCTCTTGTGATTCCCAAAGCTCATAGTGCATGTGGTTTTTAGGTGGTGTTGCATGCTCCTTATTATGCTTTAATTCAGAGTTTTGAGATAATTTCTTGTTTACCCTGTGTGATTTTTGGATAATGAAAACTCAGAAAATTACTAGAAGGGTGATGTTTGGGCAGGAAATAAAGTTCAGATTTCCTTAGAGTATTGTAATCTTCTAATCCTTACAAATGCTTATTTATATTTAATAAGGAAATCGGTGTTCTCCTAAGTGAACATTTTATTTTTAAAACCAAACATGTCTGTAATAACATGGCAATATCTGCTGTTTTTGATTTTATGCATTCAAAAAACTTTCAGTATTACTAACAAGATTATACTAAATTGTAAATTTAAAAGAATATTCAGCTGCCTGAAGAAAAACTCCATAGTGATCCTACTAAAACTATGCAAATTGTCAGAAAAGTACATAAGATTTGAACACAAATGGAATGACAGAACGATGTGTATCAACTGAAGAAAGACTGATAAACAAAATAGGGTCATTTTTAAACTTGGTATTGTGAAATGATAAGCTGAGGCTTAGATATTATTAACTGAGCCTTAGCGATGTTGGCATAGTCTCTGAATAATATGGTACAAGGTAAGCTGTTATTCCCAAGTGAGGTATTACAAGCCAAGAAAAATTAAGCACAATGTAGGATCAATAAATAGTAAAGTATTTTGCCAAAGTCTCTCTAGTTATTCCTTGTGGGAATCTTATTTTTTGTGAAGAGCAACATAGAATAAAAAACAGAAAAAATAGTATTTTCTGAACTGTTAGTAAAGATGTAGCCATCACTGAGAAATGTCAGGACAAAGAGTTCAAGTGCATGACTGTGGACCCCAATATTTAAATTATGCATGTTATTTCATGATGCGCTGTGCATATACCCAGGAAGGTTTCCGATTCATAATATCATTACATCCACCATATTTTCCCTGAGCTATAAGCTCCTTGAGGGCAGAGGTCATGTATTTGTCTGTCTCTCACTTGCACAATAGCATCTAGAAGAAGAGCTCCAAGTATGCTCAAATTCAGTGATCTGGCATTGAATATTTCCTGCTGGAAGACTGATTTCATTGTACAATGAGCTTTGGGCTTCCATGTGGACTGTAACTGGAAAAAATTAGAGGAAGTTATGAGAACTGTTCGGTCACAGTTATATCTGCACCATTCAGATCTAAGGGTACTGTGAAACACCTAGGTATGCAAGTTCTCTGCTGTATGTTTTGCTTTTTCTCTGACTGTTCAATTAAAATGATTAATCAATTATATTTTACTATTTTTCCCTGTATAAGCTTACCTGGGGAGATTCAGAGCAAACAGAAAATATCTGGAGAGACCAAAACAAGACAAAATAAACACACATAAAATGTTTGCCACAGTTGAAAAGCTCCCCCATGGTTAAGGTTTTAGATTTTTTGCTAATAACTCAGCACATATAAGTGTTAGCATGAGTCCTCCCTCCTGAGATTCTCTGAACAAACCCAACTCATGGTGGGTTTCCAGGTAACAGAAACCATGCTATCTGAAATAATTAGATCTAAACATAGTGACTGATAAACAGTTATTAGTTTGATTTGGTCTAATTTAAGACTCCATGCTGTTTTCATCTAATTTACTGTGTGCTCAAAAAATAAAAGGAAGAAACAGTGGATAAAGAAATTGAATTTGTGACCATTTTTTTAAGAAGTGCTAGAATGGAACCTAAGGCCCACCCAGTGTACTACATCCCAAGTCCTTTTTACCTATTTTGAGGCTGAGTCTGGCTGTAACACTAAGTTTCCCAGGATGAACTCAAACTTGTAATCCTCTTGCTTCAGCCTCACAGAGTGCTGAGATTACAAAAGTGTGCTGCTATGCCCAGTTTCTAGACGATAATTCTTAATTAGATACTAAGCAACACGAATTTTATCTTGTTTTTGCTGTATATTCTTATACCTAAAAAAAAGTTCTTGCTGGGTGTGGTAGTGCACATGATAATATCCGAGCACTTGGGATGCTGAGGCAGTGAAATGCAATCCCAAGTCCAGCCTGTGCAACACAGCAACTTAGGAAGATTCTGTCTCAAAATAAACCCCTTAAAAAGGGCTGCAGGTGCAACTCAGTGCAGAGATTCCCAGTTCATTCTCCAATACTATCAAAAAAAAAATTTTTTTAAAGGCAATTTACAAGATTTGCACATTTAGTCAATAGTCATGAATCTATGTAAAGGAAACTAATATAAAATGCAAATGTTTCTTACTCTTTGATAGACCAATGAAAATATCTGCATTTCAAATAAAGTATTTGGTTTTCTTTCCTTTTTTCTTTTTTCTTCTTTGCTATATGCATAGTGGAAACCAAGCAATCATTATTTGTCATCGTTCATCTTTAAGAAAAAGTAGCACAATAAAAACACACCCTTGTTGGGGCCAGGGATATAGTTCAGTGGCATAAGTGCCTGCCTGGAAAGCTCAAGATTATGAGTTTGATTCCCAGTACAAAAAAAAAAAAAAAAAAAAAAAAAAAAAAAAAAAAAAAAAAAAAAAAAAAAAAAAAAAAAAAAAAAAAAAAAAAAAAAAAAAAAAAAAAAAAAAAAAAGCAAGAAAGGAAACATCCTCATTCAAAGAAAAGTTGTATTCTGTAATTATTCCTTCTAAGACTACATATGTAGTTCATAGGGACCATTTCATCTGTACTTTAACAATTTCAATTAAATGCATAGATAACTTAGTATAAATCACAGCATGGAGAAAATACGTAGCCCAAGACTAGTACTAATATTTCCTTTAACAAGGGAAATGAACATATACTACGTCTACTCTCCTCTGACCAGCATGAACATTAAAGAATGTCAGTCTATTTTGCTTCCTTTTGGAAATGTCTTGGCTACAAAACCTTTGAAAATAAGGAAATCTATAAGAGAAAAATACCTTCTAATAATATTTTGCTGTTCACACAGAAAGTAGTACATTGGGAGGTCAATTTAGGGGCTTTCGTATATCTTTAGTGTGCACTTGAAACTCGTTTTGATTTTAGTTGTGTTCCAGGATGAAAGTAACTCAGTTGATTCAAAACCCTTTTTTGTTCTGTCTTGAACAACACAGTTCCTGAATAATTTTAAATAAATCTTACAAGTAAGAGAATATTCAATATATTGCTTGTTCTGCTTGCCCCTTTATCTCCAAGTTGGTATTGCTTTACAAGAGTCTCATTAGGTTTTGATAGTTGGCTCAATTTATAAAATTTAGCTAAATCCTGAGTAGGCTTAAATTCACAGAGTGAGTTGTTTTTCCATGTAAACATTTTCCAAGTTGCCACATCAAATTTAACGTTCATATAGATACACATATAGATGGTATTTATTGACATTCAAATGCATACTTAAGCACTTACTTTCAAGAATGAGTAGTAAAAGAAAAAAATAAAAAGTGTCTAAGAGGATCTGAAGGACAATATTTGGTCCTTCTGGGGGGCAATTTTTATTTTATCTTTGAAATTCAGATTCCTGGGGAGAGTAGACTGAGATCGACACTTTCAAATGATTTTGATCAAAACATAGTGGAAGATATTTTATGTTATGCTTGATATTCACTGACAATTTCATAACATAAAATTCACTTTGCTACTTGAAGTGCACTCTGCTAATTTTGGTGTTCACTTTTTTATTGAAAACCTTGACTTGACCCATTATAATGATCACATGCACCAAAAACAGTTTGGCCAACACGGGGCAACAAATTTGTCTTCTCATTTGATAAGTTGGAATTTTTTAACTTTCTAGATGTTTGAGGTTGTTTACCCCATCATTCCATTTGGAGAACTCAATATACCTTCTGGGAAGACCATTGCAATGTTATAAGTGTAATTTGAAATTACTAAGATATATTACTGTCTGACATAGAAACAAAATCAAAATCAAAAAACCTACCTACCATTTGAAATGTGATTTTTATTGCAAAACATCTCAATTTTATTTTACCAATAAAAACAAGTATGTAGAACAATAGTAAGTTTTGCTGTGCTCACATTAATATGATCATAAAATGATGTGTGGTTCAGCATGTGTAAAATGGAAAGAAGATGATTTTCATGCAGGCAATCTCTCACCTATTGGGAAAAAAGACATAGCAATATCTGTTCATATATAAACAAGTCTTTCAGAAAAGTCATTTTGAATTTGTCCCACTTCTGAATCAACTGTTCAGCTAAGCTCAAGCATCTGAATCTCCTTGGTTTGTTTATGTAGAAACTGCTTGAATTTAGATGATGTTCAGCATACACACCACTTGTGAACCTGTACTCAGCTAAGATCATCTTTTTATTTATCTCCAAAGTAAATCCTTTGTAGCCTGCTGTGACCCACGCACTCAGCAGGATCCTGAAAGGAAGCAATGGGAGATTAAGAAAAACCTAGACACATACTGAAAGGAAAGCTGGGATTGGGTGGGATCTGACCTCTTTGATGAAAAGGTAGCAACAACCCAGCATGATCTGCATCTTTATTCATACACATTAAAAAGGGGGGAAGTGCAAAACAGAGTCAAAAGGGCAAGGTCTCAGGGTTTTGCTGAGAATACTGAATGGGAAACATTCTCAGAAACATTCCCTGTGCTGTATTTAGCAGGGAGGAATACCAAGGCCAGACACCTGCTAGACTGGCCTTTCTCTATTCCCAAGGCGTTCACTAACCTCCAGCTCAGTAATGGTTCAGCCACTTCCCACAGTGGCCTGATTTTATTTACTTTTTAATCTTAATACAGTTTCCTTAACAAACCTTTGAGTCTCACTGTGGTGTGCTGGGGAAGGAGAAGGTGTTTTCTTCATTTGTGTATGGCTGGAAGCATGCTGGGAATACCAACCATAGCCTCGTTCAACCTGGGCACAGGTGTTTGTTGAGTATTTGCTGCTATACTAAGCAATAGAACATGTTGTCTCTTGATTATGGACATTTTAAAAAGTAGCCAGCACATTAATGTTTCTTTAAAAGAATTAAGTCATCCCAATTTCCAATATCCAAAGCTAATTTATATTGTGAGTTATCTTTTTTCATTGTATCAGAAAAAAAATCCTTTAGAATATAATTTTAATGTTTTAATTACTGGGAAATGATTTCTAAATTTCCAATTTCCAATTATTTTGAGTCTTTAAATAATTTTCCATAACTCAAAAACAAGATAATGTTCTGCATTGCTTCACACATTTCAAGTTATTTATCAGAATGCTTTATAGAAAAGTGATTGGAGAATTATCTAGATGAGATCAGGCAAGTTGTGACCTTAGAGTGGAAAATTATTTAGCAGAGCATATTATTTTCCAGATTTCAAGTTTAAACCATAATTGCTAGAGTCCTTAAATGTTACACCCCTTTTGTTCACTAAATTTGAGTAATTTTGATTCTTTCAAATGAAGTACACATAGATATTTATCAAAGCATATGCAATAATAATAAAAGTAATTGAAACAGAATGACAGGAATTTAACAATTGTTGTTATATTGCATATTGTTATCTTCAAAAGAGATGCTCAGATTATCAGATGTAGGCATGCAAAATTGATCAAACTGTATAAACACTAACTGTTTTTTCCATGAACTAATTTTAAAACCCTATATATGTATATCACCATTGTTTTGGTTTTTTGTTATTGCTTATTTGTTTCTTTCTTTTGTTTGTATTTTGTTTTTTTCTTTTTTAAAAAAATAAAAGATAAAATAAAAATAATTGAAAAAGGGTGGGTGATTTTAAAGAATGTATTCTGATGTGGAATATTATTTCGTCAATGTATGTCATGTTTCTCAAGTAAAATTTAATACCATGTATAAAATATAATTTTGTGAATGTTTGCAAAAAATTTATAAGAAGACTACAATCCCAAAATTATTTTTATAAATTTTGTGTATAGATAACTAGGAGATCAGAACAAAAATAAATCTGAACTATTTTAAGGTAATTGCCTATAATTGGTTAACAGTCCAGTTACTAATATTAATACATTTTCCTAGAATCTATATTTTTATAGAAATTATCAATTACAGTATTGTTAAAGAAAAGAAACTACAGAGGGAGACCAATATGGCAGAGCAATAAGCAGCAGATAAAAAGCCTCTCTGAGAGTCACCACCCAGGTGCTGGAATACAGCAACATGAGGAAGACACAAAGGAGAGAAGTGGGTTCACTGGACCCAGGAAGAATCTGAAGCATGAATTGAAGCCCATGGAGAGAGTCAAGAGAGAAACTTCAATGAAGTAGGAGGAGGTAGCCGGCAGTGTCTTCTCCGAGATGGCACTCACTGTACAGAAGGAGTGGTTCAAGCCTAGGGTCACACAGTGACAGCTGGTGACCCTGGAGACCTCTGAGGAGAGACACAGCAGTGTAGGGGAGCAGTGGACATGAAGTACTGCACTGGTTGATGTTGAGGGCAGAGGACTTAATCCTCTCATGGGAGAGAGCAATTGACTGAGAACAATCTTGGGCCAGGTAAGTTCTAAACCCAGAACTACAGTTGGATCTATGTAGGGTTTCCAGCTGGGCTTGCACCACAGAAACTGCTCAGATGGCAGTGAGCCAAATGAATCTGGTCTTGACCGGAAAGTGCAGGCTCACTGAGATTATCTGCTACTCCACCAAAAGCTACTGCTGGTTTGCTGGGATATATCAACATGAATCAGGACTCTGTCTCCGCAGGTTGTCTATCAGTGACAGCAGAGACAACCCTAGAAGTGAACTTTTTTTTTTCTTCTCCTCTCCTTTGTTTTTGGTGCTTTTGTGGTGGGTTTGTTTTTGTCTTTTGACTTTTTTTTTCTTTTGTTTTCTCCTTCATTGTTTGATCTTGTGTTTACATGAGTGTGAACATGGTTTCTAGCCTCTTTGTGGCTGTGGTTCTGCTCTATTCTTCATTTTATCTCTTCCTTCTCTCTTTCCCTCCAGTTTTCTGCTCCAGTTTCCCAAAGTTAGCGTGATCCCTCTTTATCCTCCAACCTTACTTCTAATCTCTTCCTCTTCTTCCACATATTTATTTTCTCCTTAACCCATTTTAAATTTTGACCCCTGAGAGCAAAATTGACATATTAAGGACTTGTATACTGCATATAATTTTTTGATTTGCTTTAGATTTTCTTATATAACTACAAATCTAGTTCATATGGTTAAAAATGGCAAATTCATGGTTAGCTCTGCTTGTTATTTTCTAGACTGTATTTGATGCTATTGATACCACTATAACCAAAAGTGACATAATTGTTCTAAACAGCTGTTTATTCTGATAGTCCATGACTGACATTAACTAAGGGTCACACAAAATACTGTGGCACAGTGACAAATAACTAAGGACTGGACCAAACAAGCTGCAACTTCTCATTTCCAATGAAGTGAAGAGGTAGAATCTTCCTACAACCTGAAAACTCAAAAATCAGCTACACCTGGAAGATATTTCAGAGAAGAAGTCATTACCTAAAGGTCCTAAATGCTAGCAATAAAGCAACCTATCATAGGCAACATACAAGCATCACAGGAATTAAACTAAAAAAAGAATTGAAAATGAGAAGACACTTAAATAAAATGACATCCCAGGCATCCAGCTCGCCAAAGGCAAACCCAGGGGACAAAGAGATGGGACAATCTAAAAGCCTCTTACCTGGCCTCTCTGAACACCAATTACCCACAATTTTAAAAAGTCTACAGCCAGGCATATCATAGTCAAGATTCCAGAAATTCAATACAGGAATAAAATCTTAAAAGCTGTTAGGGAAAAGACACAAATCACATATGAAGTAAAGACCATCAGAATCACAGCTGACTTCTGAGCACAAACTCAAACCACAGAGAGTTTGGAGTGAAGTATTTCACGTTCTAAGGGAAGACAACCTTTAGTCTAGATTGATGTACCCGGCAAACTACCTTTCAAAGCTGATAGAGAAATAAGATACCTCCATGACAAAGAACATTCAAGAACATTTGTAACCACCAAACCAACGTTCCAAAAATGTTATGAAGGACTTTCTAGAAAGAGATTACAAGGACTGCAACTTGATGAACCCCAACAGAAGGAACCCACCAGGCAAGGCCAACAATTAAACAGAGAAAGGGGAAAAAAAGGCGGTGGAGTCAACAATGGGAAAATAACAAGACAAGGATAAGTCAGTGCATATCAGTTATAGCCATCAATGTTAAGGGTCTCAATTCATCAATCAAAAATCACAGACTGGCGGAATGGATCAAGAAGCAAGATCCAACAATATTCTGCATACAAGAAACACATTTAATTCAAAAAGACATTTATAGACTGAAAGTCAGTGGATGGAAAACAATACTCTATGCAACAGGAACCGAGAAAAAAGCAGAGCAACTGTTCTATTTGCAGACAAAGTGAATTTCACACCAAGACTGATTAAGAGAGATAAAGAAGGTCAACACATTCTTGAAAAGAGAATAATTCAAGAGGAAAAGATAATGATTGCAAATATATAAGCAACAAATACCTGTACACCCAACTATATAAAACAAATACTAATGGACATGACAAGTCAAATAAACCCTCATACAGTTGCATTAGGAGATCTCAGTACTCACTGTCACAAGATAGATAAACTAGACAAAAAATCAACAATGAAATATTAGAACTGAACCAAACTTTTGAACAAATGTCTTTGTAGGTATCTAGAGAGTGTTCCACCCCACAACATCAGAATACATTCTTATCAGCTGTATATGGGACATTCTTCAAAATAGACAACATACTAGCTCATGAAACATCCTGAAGTAAATGCAAAGGAATTGAAATTGTTCCATGTGTATTATCAGACCATAGTGCAGTGAAATTGGAAATTTATGGCAAAAGAACCCACAAGAACTTTATAAACACATGGAAATTAATAGCACACTCTTGAACAATCAATGGATCACAGATAAAATTAAAGAAGAAATTAGACAGTGTTTACTGCTGAATGATAATGACAAAACAGCATACTGGACTTTACGGGACACAATGAAAGCAGTCCTGAGAGGGAAATTTATAGCAGTAAATACCCACATCAGGAAAACAGAGTAAGTGCATATAAACTACTTAATGGTGAACCTCAAGCATCTAGAAAAAGAAGAGCAGGCTAAGCCAAAAGCTTGTACAAGGGAGGAAATTAGTGCTTGTACAAGGGAGGAAATTATAAACTTTAAAGCAGAAATTAATGCATTTGAGACTAAAAAACAGTACAAAGAATCAATGAATCAAGAGTTTATTCTTTGAAAGATTAAATAAAATCAACAAACTCTTCTCCAATCTTATAAAAAAGGAAAGACTCAAATTCCTACGATTAGGACTGAAAAGCATGAAATCACAATGAACCCTGCAGAAACCTAGATCATCTATACCTACTTTGAAAACCTGTATTCTAATAAGATTGAAAATGCAGAAGAAATGGACAGATTCCTAGATAGAGATGAATTATGAAGGCGAATCAAGAGTGTGTAAAAATCCTAAATAAACCAAAATCAATCAATGAAATCAGAGATAAAACCAGAAACCCACCAACAAAGAAAATTGCAGGCCCTGACGGATTCACTGTTGAATTCTACAAGAAATTTAGAGAAGACCTAACACAACTGCTTCTCAAATTTTTTAATGAAATTGAAAGGGAAGCAATACTTCTGAATTCATTCCTGAATGCAAGCATTACCCTGATATCAAAACTGGAGAAGGACCCAACTAAGAAAGAAAATTACAGGCCAATTTCCCTAATGAACATGGATGCGAACCTCCTCAGTAAAATATTGGCAAACAGAATGCAGCAAATCAGCAAGATTATACACCACGACCAAGTGGAATTCATCCTAGGGATGCAGGAATGGTTCAACATACATAAATTAATAAATGTAATACACCATATTAACAGAACCAAAGACAAAAATCGTATGATTATCTCAATAGATGTAGAAAAAACTTTTGACAAGTGCATCACCCATTCATGATAAAAACCCTACAGAAAATTGGAATAGATGATCTTTATCTCAGGCTGATAGAAGTCATCGATAACAAACCAACAGCCAGTATCATACTAAGTAGGACAAAAAAATGAAAACTTTTTCTCTAAAATCAGAAGCAAGACACAGATGTCCACTGTCTCTACTCTTATTCAACATTGTCCAGGAAACTTTAGCTGGAGCAATTAGACCAGAGAAAGAAATAAAAGGAATAAAGATAGAAAAGGAAGAAATTAAACTATTGTTATTTGCAAATGACATGACACTCTACATAAAAGAGCCAAAACCTCTACTATAAACTGGCAGGTTTAATAAACAAATCCAGTAGTGTAACTAGATACAAAGTCCACATTCAAAAATCAATAGCCTTCCTGTACATGAACAACATACTCACTGGTAAAGAAATCAGGGAAACAATAGCTTTCACAACAGCATCCAAAACAATGTAATACCTAGGAATCAATCTAAAAGAGGATATAAAATACCTCCACATTGAAAACTATAGTATTCTGAAAAAGGAGATTGAAGAAGTTATTATAAAATGGAGAAACATCCCTTGCTCTTGGGTAGGAAGAACCAGTATAGTGAAAATGGTCATACTTCCAAAACTGTTGTGCAGATTTAATGCAATTCTGATTAAAATTCCAGTAGAGTATCTCGTGGAATTAGAGAAAGCAATCCTAAATTTGCCTGGAACCAGAAGAGACCTGGAGTAGCAAAGGAAATTCTGGGCAACAAAGGCAAGGCAGGTGGCATTGTAATCCCTGACTTGAAATCATACTACCAAGCTACTGTGATAAAAACAGCATGGTACTTGCTTTAAAAAACAGACTTGAAGATCAATGGAATAGTTTAGAAGATGCAAAAACAACTCCAGACATACTAATCCACCTTACGTTTGACAAAGATGCCAAACACATTCACTGGAAGAAAGACAGCCTCTTTAATAAATGTTGCTGGAAAAATTGGCTCTACACATTCTAAAGATTAAAACTGAGACCCTATCCTTCACCATGCAGTAAATTAAATTTGGAGTGGATCAAAGATCTAAATATTAAAGCACAAACATTAAATCTGCTGCAAGATAGAATAGGTAAAACTCTTGAAGACACTGGTGTAGGCAAAGACTTTATAAATAAACCCGTATCACAAAGAATCGACAACTAGGATCTTGTCTTACTAAAAAGCTTTTGCACAGCAAGAAAAACCACCAACGGAGTGAAAATACAGCCCACAATGTAGGATAAAATCTTTGCCAGCCATTTCTCAGACAAATAATTACTATTGAGAACATACAAGGATGTCAAAAACATCACACCTCCCAAGTTTAAAGACTCAATCCAAAAATTGATATTTGAGATGCATACACATTGCTCAGATGAATAAAAGCAAATGGAGAATAAATATATGAAAAAATGTGCAACATCACTAGTTGTTTGAGAGATGAAAATTAAAACAACATTGATATTTCATCTCACTCCATAAATCAGTCAATAACAGATGCTGATGGGGTTGTGTGGAAAAAGGAACACTTCTCCACTGTTGGTGGGAGCGTAGACTGGTGCATCCACTCTGGAAATCAGTGTGGAGATTACTCAAAAAACTAGGATTGGAGGTCCAACTATTCCCCTTCTGGGTATCTTTGCAGAAGAATTAAAAACATCATACCACAGAGATACATGTGCAGCCAAGTTTATAGAAACACAATTTGTAATAGCTGCACCTTGGAAACAACCTAAGTGCTCATCAATCAAAGAATAAAGGATGCTGTATTTTGATACAGTGCAGTACTACTCAGCCACAAAGAAGAATAAGCTTGAGACTTCTATAAGTAAATGAATGCAACTAGAGAACATATGCCTAAGTGAAATAAGTCAGACTCACATATATAAATATTATATTGTCTCCCTAGAGTGAGAAGCTGAAAGAAGTAATATACGTATATATGAGTTTTACATTATATAAAAAAGATAGGATAATTATACTACTAATTTCTCTTAGTTCATTGAAAAGAAAAGTTTGTGCTAATATTGTTTGGACAATTAAATGCAGGTATCTTGTACTATGAGTAACTAATATAAAGATAACAATACGCAATGTACTAAACCTTGTTACCCTCTAATTACCATGTTTTGAAATTTTTGTTTTCTTTCAAATAAAATAATATGAGAGACTATAAAATAATTGGGGACAAAATTATGTCCCAGAAAATTTTAACACAACGATATTGTGAATAGAAATTACAAAGTTATATCAATTTAAAAATTGCAACTTAATTGGAAACACACGTAGTCAATTTTTTAAGAAGTTTGTTCTTAAATGTTAAGTTCCAACATAACTCCTTGTTGAAATTTACATAACAAACAGCATTTCATATTCAGATGCAAAAATGTAGGGGTTGGATCTCTATCACTGCTACTTTTCTCATTGCTGAGACATAATACTCAATGCCCAAAGTCAAATGAGGAAAAGTTGATCATAGTTCACGGTTTATAGAGTTTTCAGTTTATTGTTGGTTGGCTGCAAGGCAGAGTGGCACAGCAGAGGGGTGTCACAGGGAAGAAACAGCCCATGGCAAAACAGGGCAAACAGGAGACAGCAAGCAGCAAGTGACAAAAGGCAAACCTCTTTCTGTCTCTTCTGTCCTATCCAGGCTGCCCACCTCATACCCAAGGTAAGGTGTCCTTAATCCTAGCATCACACCATGAATCAATTTCAGCGTCACATCCTTTATCCCAGCATCACACACCCTAGTTTCAGTTACAAAAAGCCCCACCTACAACTGCATGAGGCTTTGGAGAGCATCTAGACACAAGCCATAACAATCTATAATTTGTTACTTAACAATATAGGTAATTAATTTTGAATGGTATTTCTTTTCATAATTTTGAAATTAGTTTTCAGCATAGATATCTAGATAAGCAGATAGACCCATAGATATATGAAAGTATTTTCCTGGAAACTATTGGTAGCTATCAGGGAACAATTTATTTTTCTTTCCTACTGGTGAATCATTACATCAAATCTCTTTATTTCCCAATAATCTACCAAACACACTTTTACACAGAAGTGTCTAAAATTAACTTTTAAATTTTCTATCTCAATGAGCTTTGAGAGGACTAAGAAGTTGCAGCAAAACTCAAATCCATCATTTTAGAATGCCAAAGACAAAATATGAGTCTTGAATCTCTAGGAAAATTTACAGTTTTGGTTATTTACCTGGATATTAACATATAGATATCCCTGAACATATCCACATACATTTGCTGATTTTACTCCCCCAATTCACAAATGAACTGTGAGAGCCACATGAAACCAGGTAGAAAGCATTTCAGTGACCACTCTGTCACTCTTGGGTAGATTCACCCAACTGACTCTGTATTGTATCGTGATTCCCACTATGGCTGTATTGTCACCATGCAAGCTGAGAGGAAACCTGCTTTTAATTATACTGCTAGGCAAGCTGGTGCCCTTTTCACAACAGAGGCTTTGTATTCCAAGTTGAAATAGGCTGGGGGGTAGTTTTCCGATATTAGGTATTGACTTATTCTTTAGAAAGCAATGGGGGCAGTTGAATTTATAATCACACTACAGGATACCATATCTATTCTAGTTTCTACAACACTTCCGGGCCTTTAATATTCTTCAGCTTTTTCAGGGAAGATGAATAAAACATGGTCGTGTGTGTAATTTTAGAAACCTTAATGGTTGAAATCGAAGTAAAAACTTCCAATAGTGACCAGGCTATGTTGAAAAGCTACAGTTTATTATACATATAACCAAACAAAAAGAAAAAAATCAGTCATCACTGGTAAAACTGATGATATTAAAAATGAATGTTGAAGGATAACATAGCCCAGAAATCAACAGTTGGTATATATTTGCATGTAGTTGAAAATGCTTCCAAAGAAAGAACATAGAAAGTCACAGAAGCAAATTAGTCCTTGGTCTGTGGTTCACTAAAGTGTAACAGCTGAAACTGCTCCAACAGAACTATGAGTAATTGGCAAATGTAAACAATATAGATTTATATAATAGAAAGATATCTACATTGAGCTTTAATTTTTTGCTATTGAGTATCTAATTTTGTTTCAAAGATTTAACACAATGCATAGCATGGACATGAGGCAATTAAATGTTATTGACCTTCAGAATCAGGAAGCAAACACAAAATCAAGTCTTTGGATTAGAATCGCCTCCCTGCCATCTTCTATTGACCTCATTAATGCCATGGTGAGAACAGCCATGGGGTGACAGACTTGATAAGGATATTCAGATGGTGAGCATCTGTACTTAACTATCTTTGTTTCTACAAGTTTAAACAATTCTTGAAAAAGGTAGGGTGAGTGGCTTATCTGTTTCTGGGTTATAATTACTTGTGGAAATAATACAGATTAGTCAAACTACTACCTTTGAAAGTAACAAGATTCACTGAAAGACTGATTCCTCTAGATACCCAACGTGATGACTAGCTACATATATTTCCTTTGTCTCTTTCCTTTATTTATAAGAATTTTCAAGAGGAGCCACACAGTGTGACTAAGAAAATCAGTACTTTTGGCAAGTATCAAATCAGGAGATAGTTACGTGGCTGGTCCCATTTTTAAACATGATTCAAATTAATGATTCATTAGAGTTTGATACATTTCCCTTGAGACTCTTTTAACTTGATCACAGACTCCACTTCTGGTAACTGAATTTCTGTTTTAACTCTGGGTTTTCATTCTCTTCTCCAGCTACTATTTTTTTTCTCTCATGACCCATGATACAAATTTTGCAATTAAAATTCTGCCCAGATCTTTGCTGTAGCATTTAGTAGCATCTGATTTTTTTTTCTCAAAGATGCTAGAAATCTCCTTCTGTATTTCTTCTTTCAGTGGACTCGTTCAGTCTTCTAGCACTTTTTTGCCTTTCTCATACTCATTTAGAGACTGACCCCTATTGGGGAACCTCTGTGCAGATCCTGGGATAGTCCTGTCTCGGGACATTACACATTCCTCTTGTTCCCTGATTGGCATTGGAGAACTGCTTACCTCTCCTGTAACTATCCTTCCTCTCCCTTATTCCTGTTCCCTACTTTTGTTACTTTTTAACCTTCACTTCATTGACTTAATTCTAGACTTCACTTCTCTGTGGCCTATGAATATTGCTAACCTCTCTGGACATGAATTTTAACCATCTTTCAATCTGAAATGAAATGTCTCTGTCAATCCCTATGTAGATCCAGGCCACATTTCTGCTTGTTGCCTTTGTCTCTGTCACCAAATCCCTCTTACCTCTGAGGTAGCTCTCTACTAGTTAGAGGAAATGAGGCTCAAGGGCCTTTCTGCTCTGTCTCTCACCCTTAAGTCAGTAATGATACCCATGTTAATGCCAAATGCATTTGAAAGATTGCACTATGTCTATCACTGCCCTAAATCCTTTACATTAATTATCTTGCTTAGTTCTCTAATAACCTTGTAAATTAGGCGGTATTGAGAAACCTCTGTAACTCACTGACATCAATTGTAAAATCGTTCTTCTAATGACCCAAACTAAAAACCTGAGCAAAATCTAATTTTGTCCTCCATCTTTGCCTGGCTCATGTAATGATTGAAAAATTACCACTAGTTACTTTGAAGTACTTCACTAATTCAATATTTCCCTACCCTAATTTAAAAAATGCATTGCTTGAAAAGATAATATGACCATCCTCTATGTGTGTGTGTGTGTGTGCATTCCTGGGAGATTAAAGCAGAACCTCTCAGAACTGTACATCCTGAGCCCTTTTTACTTTTTATTTTGAGACAGGGTCTTGCTAAGTCATTAAACTGCCCAGACTGAATTCAAACTTGTGATCACCTGGTTTCAGTCTTCCAGAGTGCTGGAACTGCAGCTGTGTACCACTAAACACAGTCTGAGAAGGTAATTATGACCATCTTAATTTCCATAAAGAAGGTTTCTTTTCAATTAGGGACCTGTTTATTTTGTCATCCTGGTGATGAGCATGGGCTCTGACACCAGACTGCCTAGTGGCTACTACTGATTGAAAGTTCTCCCTTCATTGCCATCACTGTTTAAGCAAAGGCATGTGCATAAGAAATTCTCCTAGCAAGTCTAAGAAGAAAGATTGGTCTGGTCTGCATTTCATAGTTGAAAAAATGAAAGAATAGAGATGAATGATTCATTGACTTCTTCAGATAACAACTTGTAGAAGTTGAGAAAGAGACCAGAAAATTTAAGTCTAAAGTCAAGTACTTTTGATGACTCTCTGGTTCTACCTCCCTCATTCACTCAACACTTCGGTTTTCATTTGTACAAGATCATGAGTCATCATATATGGACAGTCTCTTAATTCAGCACCTAACAGTAATAATGTCCTTATCATTGCTCACTGGGATTCTCAGAGGAGCCTTTGAAATCGTCTCTTATGTAGTTTGCTACATGTAGTAGTCTGTGTTTCTAAAATGTAAGGGAATTTCTTTCATTCTTTTCCATTAATGAAAGGATATTCCTCCATTTCTTAGGATGCCATGCAAGTGTATGAATAAACTAAGCCCATGTGAAATGTTGGCTTAGTTTTTTTCTGCTTTAGAACATATATTCTGACCACTTCCCACTCTCTTCCAGAATTCCTCCCTGTGTATGACCACCTTGGAACACTCCAGGGCATCTTTCAAGGTCCACTTTAGGATCATCTCCATCTCTAAAACCCTGGGCATACCCTTTCATCCTCTAGGGTGACACTTCCTATTATAAGTAATAATGATTTCTCTTTGTTCCGATCTAAATTGCAAATTCCTTTACTACTATGTCTCACTCATGTCCATACTCCAACACTTGCTACAACTCTTGTCATCACTATGTGATCAGTACTTTCATTTTTGCTTTTTTTTTTTTTTTTTCTTCTTGGTTGTGTTGCTTTCTTTTACAGTTGGACTCTCCGGAGTTCCCTGACTGTTCTCCCTTCTGCCTCTCTACTCAAGACCATGCTACACATTACCACCTTATTAAATCCCAAACTGAGTGCTTTTGGTCATTTCCTTATTCAAAAATTTTCCAGGAATCCCAACACCTTGAAGATTAAATCTCAGGCCTTTTACAAAAAGTCTGAACCCTCATGTAATGGTAATTTCAAAGCCTTTTAAAGCTTTAAATCATTCTTACTGTTTTTACCTGTTAGATTCCTTTAATGTTTTTACTTATTTTATCTATTACATTGCTTAGATATTTCACTACTCTAATTGAAAGTATTCAATCTCCTAAAGTTTTAAGGACAACAACACCATTCTTCCCTGGCCTGCGTAATTCGAAGTCTAGAATGATCTCTTATAAGTGACTTGTTTCCAAATATCCTGTTGAATGACTTTTAAATGAACCGATACCAAGTTGTTAGAAAGTTGTAACTTCATAATTCTGTTGTCTTCATCAATTTATTGGGACCAAATTCCTTGTGAAAGGGATGAGCTAGTATCTCAGAGGAAGTAATTGCTTAACTGTGGGAGGCTAATGTGTGTGAAATTTGTCAGGACCTGAATTTTTATTTCTTACTTTTATAGTAAGAAGAGTTGTTTTTAAAGATATCGAAACCTAAAGCTGTACTGGGTAAACTATTTTATGAATAAAATAAAAGCATATATACATTTGCCAACAAATGTATTCTCAGGAGCATGACATGAAGTAAAGCCTTGTAGTTAATCATATTCCCTTTGTATTTATTTTTTCACACAGAATACAAAAAAGAAAGGTACATGATTAAAATTAATTTAGCTTTCTTCTCTTCTTCAGAGCTGGGAAGGCACTTGACATGCTAACTCCAGGAAAAAAGAAAAGAATCAAAGTTTTACCTGCCTTCCCTGCAAGCTTCTGATTTCTAGTCAGTTGTGCAGTTGGTTGACGTGGACATTTTCTATTTGTGATGAGAACCTAGTGTGACTTGACTTGTCAAGGGAAACGTTATTTCTGGAGAATCAAATCATGATTTCTTTCATTTGGCAACTTCAGGCAATAGCATTATTATTTAAGTAACTAAACAAAACAAACATCAGAGCAACTCTATAGGAAAAACTCTGAGTGCAAAGTGAAGGATAAACTTTACCCTATTCTTCCACCTGACCCCAGAGATTTTATTCAGGGCTCACATGTGACCATGCACACTTACTTCATGTATCCCAGCACCTGTATTCAGCGGTGATGCAGAAAACACAGCTGACAATTTTTTCTACATTTCCCATAGTCTTTATAATGCTGTGCTGTTTAGCAAAATGTGAGATCTGGGTTGCATATGTACACCCATTAGCAAGTGAGCATTCAATCTTTTCTACCCAAAAAGCTCCTGTTTCATGCTGGATAGTCAGTGTGATAGGTATGGGTAGCAAATAGGTTATTCATAAATTGCTTGATGAGAGAAATAAATAGCTGTATAGATGCCAAGAAATACTTCCCTTAGGAAACTAAAATGAGAAGAGGGGGCTCTCTGTCTGTTGCTTTCTGCCTGTAGCAGTTTTCAATATATAATGCCATTTATTACCCAGGACAGACTGTAGTCTCCTGCTGAAAATGCTGGAGAAGGAGGGTGCAAGCGCTGAAAAGGAGTGAACGCCAGCAAAGCAGCGTGGCTGATAGAGATTGTGAGCGCGTGGAGATGCATCGGTGTGTGTGCTTTGGAAAAAGATAAACCTTTAATCTCTGATGAAGTAAAAAAGCTGAGCATTCAACAATTCCTTTTCTAATTGAGTGCTCAAATGTATCTGTTTGTCATGTTTCAATGATTTAGAATACAAAAGATCAAATCAGTAAGATGGTATGACATTAAACAAGACAGAAAGATATCTCATGTAGAAGTTGTATAATTTGGTTCCTTTCATTTCCCTTTCTCAAACATTTGCTATTTGAGCTACAACAACAAAAAATAATAATTTCTAATTTTCTAGTTATCCTTTTTACTCTTAATTTAACCTTGTAACCAAGTAATAAAGCAAAGTGGAGAGAAGAAATTTGAGGACTAGATCTGGTAAAGAACTGGGGTGATTGAGAACCCCCTAGTATTTGGGGCAATATTTTGAGATGTCTTTCCTGGGTGCAGGGGTGGTGGTAGATGATGGGCTCCTCCTGACATTTAGTGGGTAAAGATCAAATATCTTGCTAAACAGCCCACAAAGCACAGGACATGAACCCCCATCTCTCTACCAAGGAATTATTTTAACACTAAATATCAATAATGCCAAAGCTTCAAACCCCAATCTAAGGGCATTCTGCTACTATGCTCCCAACAGTGGGTACTCTGCAAACATGCTTCTTTCTTGAGTAAATAACAAGCTGATAAGTACAGGTCCCTTTTAGTTTACAGAGAGTATTTATCCCCTTTACCATTTTGCTGTATATTGTTATGGCTTCCCCTTTTCCTCTTTAAGTCTGCATGCTTTGAAAACTCCCAGATTCTGCCTTTTTACTTCACTTTCACTTACTTTGTGGAATGTGTGCAACACAAAATAAAGACTATAGGTTCTTCTCTCCCGAGGTCAGGAAAATATCATAAGAAGGTACTCCCTGGATACACTGCTGTGTATTCTTCCTCTTCTTATCTTTTACAATGTCTTTTTCTAGAAACTCCAAGTTCAACTTCCCTAAATATTTGACATGTGTTGTACCTCACTTCAATGCAACTTCGTTCACCCAGTTTTGTCAGCTTCGGGCACAAATGCATCATATGTCTCTGTGAGAATTTGGCAGGATTCAGTGAGTCGTTATCTACATGGCACACATAGTTAATTATCAATATTAGAGTCAGGTGATGTGAAAATTTAATTACGTTAATGGTAAAGGAAAGAGAAATTTAGAACAGAAAAAAACTGTAACTAGCATTCATCAGTTTGCAAAGTGTTTTATTTAGGGCTTCTTCTTTAGGAGAAATTATACAATCAGGGGGTGGTGAGATCATAGTCTTTTCTGGTAATACTCTCATTCATGTGATTTCACTCTTATCTGCTGATTGCAGAAACACACACACATTCAGTCTTTCTTTTCCTTAGTCATCAGTATCTCATACTGAGTAGCTAGCATGCAAAGCACTCAGGATGGGGCCCTCACTTTAGTAACTAAAATATTTATAGATTACAATAGAAGATATGAAGGAATAAACAAACAAAAAAAAATGGTAAGGATAGAGAGTATTAAATTTAACCTTAGGTGTAAAAGATAAGAAAAGGTAAAACTGGGTTAGGAAAAACCTAAATAGAGGCCCTCTGACTTGAAAATAGGTCACTATACAAGGAATGTCAAAAAAACGCAAGAAGAAATAAATTAATTTGGAGTGGTTTAATATGCTATGGTAAGAAGTTTAAAGGAAAATCATTGAAAAATTCCTATACAATAAAGTAGCATGGTATTTTTACCTGATCTCTCTGATTTCTTTATAGATAGATGATAGGTAGATAGATAAATAGATATATAGAAATGATAGGATAGATAGATGATAGATAAGAATAAAGAACAGGTGAGGTGATAGAGCAACAAGAGTGGAGAAATAAAGACAAGGCAGAAACTGATGCAAAGTCAAGCTACAAGCAATAGTAGTCCCAACTGTGCTACCTGTGGAGACAATGAGAAGTCACTGTCTTTGAAAACTCTTGAAAAGGTTGGCCCACCACCACTTTGTAATAGCTTGATCAAGTGTGAAAGAGAAATGAGACTCAAGATTCACTGGCAGGTGCAACATAATTAACCTAAGTAAGCAGCTACACAATGTGGTGCAACTTAGAACTTGTTGTTGTGCAGGCAGAGTTCTAAGTGGCGTGAAAATTCTAGTCCAACATCTGCTTGTTGGCCTGTGGAAGGCTCAGACAAGATGGACACCATTTCCCTAAATAGAAAAAAAAAACTAATACTTCTTAATAATGTTACTTAGAAAATCAAAATTATTGATATCAATCAGTATTGATTTTGTCTACTCTTTCTTCAACCCTTTTCTTCCTTTTCTATAGTGTGCATAGTCACAATAACTATACTCAAAATTTGAAAATGAACTATGTTTTTAAAAATGAGTAATAAAAAAGTAAGTAATCAGAGGATGTCTTAGTTACTTTTCACTCATCACTGAGACAAAATACCTGATGCCCAAAATTAGGGAAGGAAAGGTTTATTTCTTACCGTTCTCAGAGGTTTCAGTCCATACTTAGTTGGCTCCAAGGCAGCATGGTATAGCAGGGCAGCCATTCATGGTGGCTGCCAAGCAGCAAGGCAAACCAGTGAGAGGGAGAGAGAGAGAGACAGAGACAGAGACAGAGACAGAGACAGAGACAGAGAGAGAGAGAAAGAAAGACTCGCCTTCCTTTCAGCTTTACACTACACTGTATATTGGCTCCACCCCTGGGCAGGTGCAACACTCACATCACCAATCCCAATGCCAGGCAAAAAACGAATCACAAACACCAGACTCAGCCCCATCCATGATTACATGAGGCTTTGGGCAGACAGAAGACCGTACCCATAGGGACAACATTGTAAGGAAGATGAATCAGAAAAATTTGGAATACTTACTGATGGGTGATGACAGAAGAAAGTAAAACCTTTCAGGAACTCAAAAGGACTACAGAGAAATAGAACATCAGCCAATATAGCATTTTTTTCATGAGAACCAACAAATAGTATAAAACTAACATCCAGTAATGAGTGCTATGTGAAAAATATTAAGTGCTTCATGTATTTTGCCTCATGTAATTATCACAACAAATCCTGAAATGTATATGATTGTCTTTTTTGGTAAAGAGGAAGTCAGAGCTTTGTAAAGGTCACACAAATTACCCAAGTTCTACAGTAGTAAAATTGGTACTTGAAATAAATTTGGCCTTATTCCTAAATATATGCTAGTGAAAAAACAAGAAGAAATGTTCCAAGAGCCAAAAGCCAAAAAAACGAAGAAAACAAAACAACCAAAACATTTCTTATAATGTTAAGTAAAACCAAGGAAAAATAAGAAAGAACGAGTGTAAGGGAAATATTGAATATGAGCATAGTTCAGTTTTGAAACTTTAGGCAGTGAAAAAAGCATGACAAATGGACAGAAAAAATGATAATGAAGTCACATATATATCTCATGTTCAACCTACTGAATAATAAATGGCCAAATAGAAGTAAATATAAACTATCCTTGTCTTTCAAACGACCCATTGAGATATGCTCACTTTAAGATGATAATTCAAGTGTTTATATCATCTCTGTGTATCTCAAGCAAAACTCTAATTTAATGGCTTAAGTTTAGCACTTTTACCTTTTATTTTGCTTTTACCTGGGTAAACGAAATTGTTCTATTTCTTTGCCAAAGATTTTATGGAAAGCTTTTGCTAAAGGGTAAACATAAAAACCAAACCAAAACAGAACCATGCACACATAAAACATAACTTCCATTCAGAGTGTAGTTGGCAGTCGTTTTTGTTTGCTCACCCAAAAGACGATGGTTCCTTTCTGAGGTTTTTTTTTTTTTTTTAACATGTTGTGCCAATATGCTTGCACTGTTGCTAAATAGTCACTGTGGAGCCCAGAGCTGGGCCAAGCAGCTGGGGCTGTCTTTGGCTTTCATGTCCTAATTGGGAAATGAAACTGTCTTTGGGAAGCTTCCTTGTTAATTTTAAATTTTGGATGTACTTATGCATCCCAATTCCTTTTCCCTCAAGCAGAAATGGAAAAACTGTGCCACTCCATGTTTTGCCAATGGAAAATGGGAGGAGGCTTTGCCCCAAAATATATGTTTTGAACTTAATGGTCAGTGACAAGGCTGACACAGTCAGTTCACGGCACAAACAGTCTGTAGCAGTGACAGTGATTCTTGTATTCCAGAGATGACTTTTGTTCATGAAAGGACATCTGATCATATTCAGACAGGTTTATAATTGAAAAACAGCACCTTCTCACTGATTTGGTTCTCTGCCTTGAACTTACCTAATTAACTAAATCAATTAGTTAGGAATGATAGGTTGTGGTGGTGAAGAATTTGAGTGGTAAATCCTGAA
>RJWM01014607.1:0-50031 GCA_004363535.1 Dasyprocta punctata | reverse complement strand
CCCACATTCATGTGCCCTGCAAAACTATCTTTCAAAATTAATGGAAAAATAAGATAACTCCATGACAAAGAACAACTGAAAAAATTCATGACTACCAAACAAACCCTACAAAGAGTACTGAAAGATAAACCAATACATATCAGTTATAACCATCAATGTAAATGGTTGCAAACCAACAGTCCAAAAAAAAAAAAAAAAACGGATTTGCAGAATGGAGCAATAAACAAGATGCAACAGTATGCTGCATACAAGAAACAAATTTAAGTCAAGAAACTCATAGGCAGAAAGTCAAAGGATAGAAAATAATATTCCATGCTATAGGAACCCATAAAAAAGCAGAGGTACCTATTCTGTTTGCAGACAATGTGAACTTCAAATCAAAAATGATCAAAAGAGAAAAAGAAGTTCAATACATATTTCTTAGAAGAAAACTTCAAGAGGAAGAGATTACAATCATAAATACATATGCATCAAACATTAAAACACATGAAAAGTCAAATATGTAATAAAACAATCGTAATAGGGGACCTTAATATCCACTTGTAATAAAGAGACAGATCAACTAGACAAAAAATCAGCAAAGAAATAACAGAATTGAATAAAATATGTGAACAAATGAATTTAATAGGTGTTTAAAGAGTGTTCCACACAAAAGCATCAAAATACATATTCTTCTCAGCTGTATATGGGATGTTGTCTAAAATAGACAATATACTAGCCCATAGAACATGCATAAGTAAATGCAAAAGAATTGAAATTATCCTGTGCCTATTATCTGACCATAGTGCACTTAAATTGGAAATTAAATGCAAAAGAAACTGCAAAAATTACATAAACACATGAAAATTAAATAACACCCTACTGAATGAACAATGGCTAACACATGAAAATAAAGAAGATATTAAACAATAGCTACAGTTAAATGAAAATGTAGATAAAACATAGTAGAACTTGTGGGACATAATGAAATCAGTCATAGGAGGGAAACATACAGCAGTGACTTTTCATATCAGGAAATCAGAAGGAGCACAAATAAACAACCTAATGCTGCACCACCAACTTCAAAAAAAGAGTTGAAAAAATAAATCTGAATGCCCAAATTCAGAAACCCAATCCAAAAATGACCATCTGATATGAATACACACTTCTCAGATGATGAATTATAAATACCAAATAAATATATGAACAAATTTTCACCATCATTGGTTTTTTTAGAGCTGCAAATTAAAACAACACTAAGATTCTATCTCACTCCAGAAAGAAGAGCTGTCATCAAAAAAAAATCTATAAATAACAGGCAGACTTATGGGGAAAAATAAACCCTTCTGCACTGTTTGTAGGAGTGTAGACTGGTGCAACCACTGTGGAAATCTATGTGGAGATTCCTCATAAAACTAGATTAGAGGTCACATTCCACTAGCCTATTCCCTTTCTAGGAATTCTCAGAAGAATTAACAACATAATACCACAGTGATATGTGTATCCATGCTTATAGAAGCACAATTTGTAAGAGCTAAATCTTGAAAACAACACAAAAACCAAAGAATGGACAAAAAAAGATGTGGTATTTTTGTACAATGGAGTAATTTTCAACTATAAAGAAGGATAAATTTGAGGCTTTTGTAGGTGAATGCATGCAATTTGAAACCATACTCGTAAGTGAAATAAATCAAATTTGCATGTGTGAACGTTGTATTGTCTCCCTTTGTAGAAAACTGAAAGAGTAAATAAGACCCCAAATGTACAATAGATATTGTCAAGTGGGAAGAAACTGTTCAAAAGGAAAGAGAAAATGGGATGGTGGAAACAAGAAAAGAAGGAAGGGAAAAAGATATATATATATATATATATATATATACTAAGATAATTATACTACTCATTGCTATTGGTTTATTTAAGAGAAAATTTTATGCCTTTATTGTTTGATCAAATTTTCATTCCTATATGTTGCAATATGAGCAACTACTTTGAAGATAACAATATACTATGTATTAAACATTGTTACTCTCCTGTTACCTTGTTTTGAAACTTTGTACCATTGTTTTTACTGTTCTTTCACTTTACAATAAAAAATTTTTAAATGAATAAATAAAAATAAAATAGAAACACTTAACATGTAGGAACACATAATACGTAAAATTTTTAAGTCATTGGTACAGGCAAGGACTTTCTGAACAGAACCCTTGTTGTACAGGAAATAGTACTGAGAATCAACAAATGGATTTGAATCAAATTAAAAATCTTCTGCATGCTAAAGGAACACCCAGTACAGTGAAAAGGCAGCCTACAGAATGGACAAAAAATTTTGCCAGCTATTTCTCAGACAGAAGACTAATATCTAGAATGTATAAAAAAAATTAGATCCCTCAAATGAAAGACCGAATCAAACGAGTAAATGAAATAAATTGACAATTCACAGTGAAGATGTACAAATGGTCAATAAATACATGAAGAAATGTTCCACATTGTTGGTCATTAGATAAATACAAGTTAAAATAACAGTGACGTTACACTTCGCCCTGGAAAAGTGGTCATGATTTAGAAATCTAATAATAAATACTCATAAAGATGTGGAAACTAAGGAATCAGTCTACATTTTTGGTGGGAATATAAGCTAGAACAACCACTCTGGAAACGAGTACAGAGATTCCTCAAAGTAGAAATGCCGTTTGAATCAGCTAGTCCTCTTCTATGTATCTTTTCTCATAATATGTTGCATATTGTTGTCTTCAAAGTAGCTGTTGAGATTGCAAGATATAGGCATGAAAAAAAGATCAAACAATCAATGAAAGCACAAACCATTGTTTTTGATGAGCTAGCAGAGATTAGTAGCAATCTGTCTTGTATATATAAAATCTTTTCCCTTCTTTCTTTCCTGCTTCCCCTATCCCAGTTGTTCTTTCATTTTGAGCAGTTTCTTTCCCTTTCACTTTCACAAAATCTATCATACATTTTGGATCTTATTTACTCTTTCACTTTTTTGCACTAGGGAGACAATACAATGTTTACACATGTGAGTCTGATTTAGTTCACTTATGAGTATGGTTTCAAATTGCATCCATTCACTTATAAAAGCCTCGCGTTTATCCTTCGTTATAGTTGAGGATTACTTCATTGTATAAAATTACCACATCTTTTTTACCCATTCCTTGATTGATGGACATTTGGGTTGTTTCCAAGATTTAGCTCTTACAAATTGTTCTGCTATAAATATGGGTGCACATCGCTGTGGTATGATGTTTTCAATTCTTCTGGGGAAACATCCAAAAGAGAAATAGCTGGATTGAATGTAACCCCTAATCCTAGATTTTTAAGGAATCTCCACATCAATCTCCACAGTAGTTGCAGCAGTCTACACTCCTACCAACAGTCCAGAAGGGTTTCTTTATTCCCACAAGCTTGCCAGCATTTGTTGTTGGTTGATTTCTTGATGATAGCCATTCTTTCTGGAGTGAGATGGAATCTCAGTGTTGTTTTAATTTGCATTTCTCTAGTGACCAATGATGCTGAACATTTTTTCATATATTTATTTCCCATTTGTATTTCTCCATCTGAGAAGTGTGTATTCATCTCAGATGCCCATTGTAGGACTGGGTCTTTGAATTTGGGGGACCTATTTTTTTTTTAATTCTTTATATGTTCTAGATAGAAGTCCTTTGTCTGAGGGACAGTTGGCTAAGGTATTTTCTCAATTCATGGCTTTTCTTTTCACCCTGTTGGAGATTTTTTTTTTTGACATGCAAAATGTTTTTAAAAAGACGAGATCCCAGTTGTTGATTCCGGGAAGTATTTCCCTTGCAGTTTGATTTTTGTTCATGAACTCTCTGCCACCCTTATGTCTTGAAGATTTCTATCTACTTTGTCTTACAGCAGATTTAGTGTTTCTGTTTTAATATTTAGATCTTTGATCCATTTTGACCTTAGTTTGGTGCATGGTGATAGGCATGGGTCTAATTTCAATCTTTGGCATTGGAATGTCAATTATTCCAGCACCATTTATTAAAAAGTTTATCTTTCTTCCAGTGAATACGTTTGGCCCAATATAAGGTGGCTGAGTGTTTCTGTAGTTGTCTCTGCATCTTCTAATCTGTTTCACTGATACTCAGGTCTGTTTTTTTGCCAGTATCATGCTGATTTTATCACAGTAGCTTTGTAGCATAATTTCAAGTCTGGGATTGTGATGCCTCCTTTCTGGTCTTTGTTGCCCAGAATTGCCTTTGCTATTTTAGGTCTCTTCTGGTTCCAAATGAATTTTAGGAATGTTTTCTCTAGTTTAGTAAGAATGCCAATGGTATTTAGATAGGAACGGCATTATATCTGCATAACAGTTTTGGAAGTATGGCCACTTTCGCAATGTTGGTTCTTCCTTTTCATGAACAAGGGTTATCTTTCCATTTTCTGATATCCTCTTCAATCTCCTTTTTTCAGAGTTTTGTAACTTTCAAGACATGGATCTTTTATATCCTTTATTAGATTGATTTCTAAGTATTTGACCTACTTGGATGCTATTGTGAAAGAGGTTATTTTCATAATTTGTCTCTCAGTGAGTTTGCTGTTTGTGTACAGAAATGCTATTGATTTTTGAGTGTTGACTTTATATAAAATTATGCTATTGAATTTGGTTATTAAATCTGGAAGTCTTTTGGTGAAGTTTTTGTGGTCTTCTATGTAGAGTATTCTGTCATCTATGAATAATGATAATTTAACTTCTTCCTTTCCTAACCTTATTCCTTGTATTTCTCTCTTGTCTAATTGCTCTGACTAATACTTCCAGAACTATGTTGTATAAGAGTGGTGACATTGGACATTCTTGTCTTGTTCCTGATTTTACAGTGAAAGCTTTCAGTTTTTGTGCATTTAATGTGACGTTGGCTATTGGTTTGTCATAGATGGCTTTTATCAGATTGAGGTAGAGACCATCTATTCTGATTTTCTCCAGTGTTTTTATCATGAGTGAGAGTGGGACTTTATCAAAAACTTTGCCTCATCTATTGAGATGATCAAGTGATTTTTTCTTTGGCTCTGTTGATGTGCTGCATTACATTTATTGATTTGCATGTTAAACTACCCCTGCATTCCTGGGATGGATTCCATTTGGCCAAGGTGCATAATCTTCTTGATGATTTTCTGCATTCTGTTTGCTAGTATTTTATTGAGAATTTTTGCATCTATGTTCATTAAGGAGATTGGCCTGTAGTTCTTTTTATGGTTATGTCTTTGTCTGGTTTTGGTATCAGGGTAGCACTTGGCTCCAGGAATGATTTTGGGAGAAATGCTTCCCTTTGAATTTCATGAAGGATTTTTGAGGAGCATTGGAATTAAATCTTCGCTAAATTTTTTGTAGAATTTGGCAGTGAATCCATCATGACCTGAGCTTTTCTTTTTCATAAGTTTTTAATTATATTTTCAATTTCAGTAACTGATATTTTGTTATTTAGAATTTTTATATCTTCCTAAGTCAGCTTTGGTAATTCATATGTGTCTAGGAATCTGTGCATTTCTTCAGTGTTTTCCATCCTATAAGGGTAAAGACTTTCAAATCAGGCATTGACGACTTTCTGATTTGCACAGGATCTATAGTGATTTCATCTTTTTCATTCCTCAGTGCATGACTTTGAATCTTTTCTTTCCTTTTTTTGCAAGTGTTGGCTACGGGTTTATCAATTTTATTTATTCTTTCAAAAAACCAACTCATCAATTGATTAATTCTTTGTATTGTTTTCTTAGTCTCCGTTGTGTTAATTTCTACTCTGGCCTTTATAATTTCTTTCTTTCTATGAACTCTGGTATTGAACTGATCTTCTTTTTCTAGAATCGGAGATGCAGCATTAGGTTGCTTATTTGTTCTCATTCTGTTTCCATGATGTGAGAATTCACCACTATAAATTTCCATTTTAGGACTGCTTTCCTTGTGTCCCATAAGTTCCAGTATATTGTACCTGCATTCTCATTTAATTGTAGATATTAATTTCTTCCTTAATTTCATCTCATTGGTTGTTTAGGAAAGTGTTATTTAATTTCTATGCATTTATGGAGTTTTTGTGGTTTCTTTTGCCATTAATTTCCAATTTCATTCCACTATGGTGAGATTATATGCATGGGATAACCTCAGTTTCTATGCAGTTACTTCAGCAAGTTTTGTGGGTTAGTGTATTATCTATTTTAGAGAATGTCCTATGTGTAGATAAGAAAAATGTGCATTCTGATGATGTTTGGCGGAACAGTCTGAAAGCATCTACTAAGTCCATATATTCACAGGTTTGGTTCAATTCTGATAGTACTTTGCTGATTTTTTGTCTAGTTGGTCTATCTCTTTGTGACAAAGTAATATTAAGGTCTCCTGTTACAACCATGCTATTGCTTATTTTAGTTTGCATTCCTATTAGCAATTATTTTATACAGTTGTGTGCTGCTGCATTTGATGCATATATATTTATGATTATTATCTCTTCCTCTTGAGGTTCCCCCTAATAAGTATGTAGTGACCTTCTTTATCTATTTGACTATTCTTGGCTTGACGTTTACATTGTCTGCAAATAGAATAGCTACCCTTTCATTTTTCTGGATTCCTGTTGCATGAAAGAATGTTTTCCATCCTTAAACTTTAGTCCATGATATTTTTTAGTTAAATGTGTTTCTTATATACAACATATTGTTGGATTTTTGTTTCTGGATCCATTCTGCCAATCTGTTTCTTTTGATTGGGGAGTTAAGGCCATTTACATTGATGGTTAAAACTGATATGCATTGGTTTATCTTTATCATGATATTTTCCTGTTGTTGGTTCTTTGCTTTTCCCCTCTGTTTTGCTTGCCCTGCCTAGTGGTTTCTTTCTGTTGTTCTTGGAATTGTGTTCATTTTTATCTCTGTCTAGAATATCTTTCAGTACTCTTTGTAGGACGGTCATGAATTTCTTCGGTTGTTCTTTGTCATGGAGTTATCTTATTTCTTCATTAATTTTGAAAGATAGTTTTTGCAGGGCACATCAATGTGTGTTGGAAGTTGTTTTCTTTTAGGACTTGAAGCTCTTCTTGACTTGGGGGTTTGCATTGAGAAGTCTGCCATGGTTCTAATGGGCTTTCTTTTATAGACAATTTGTTTTTTTTTTTTTTCCTCTAACACCTTTTAGTATTCTGTTTTTGTGCTGAGATTATGTAATCTTCATTTAATTTTTTTATTTTTAAAAAAGCAAAACAGAAAAAAGGGTAGAAATGATACAGAATTTCAAAAAAGGTAGTGGACTAACATTAGTCAATATATTGCATATTGTCATCTTAGAAGTTGTTCAGATTATAAAATATAGGCACAAAAGTGATCAAACAATTGAGAGCACAAACTGTTCTTTTTGATTAACTAGCAGAGATTAGTAATATAGTTATCTACTTAGCATACATATACTTACATACATTTATATGTGTTTACCAACATGTAATCTTCAATTTTACATATATTGATGTAGTTTTATTTTGGTCATGGATGTTTGGAGTTCCATATGCTTCATTTATTTGTGTGTCAAATTCTTTAACCACACTTGGGAAATTTTCTGCCATTATTTCTGTGAAGAGTTTTTTTTCACAGCATTTGTGCTGTCTCTAGCTTTCTCATTGACCTCAGTTATTCTTATGTTATTCTTCCTTGCTTCATCTGGGTGCTGTTGGATTGATTTTTCATGGTGTCACTAGATGAAATTCTGTCTTCAAGATCTGAAATTCTATCTTCTCCATTCAATCTGTTTCATATACTTTCAATAGAAGTTTTAATCTCTTGGATTTCTGTTTGAATCTCTTTCATAGATTCCACTTCTTTCTTATGTTGGGCATTTTTAATTTCCATCATTTTTCTAAGGTCATCTATTCTTTCATCTATGTCTAATATCTTTGATTTTAAGCATCATTTCTTTTTGTACTTGAGAGATTATTTTCTCTGTAGCCTTTTTCACTTGTGTTTTTCACTTCTGTAGCTATCGGTTCAGAAAGTTCCAGTGTTTAACCCACTTTCATCTATCTCATTGAGTTCCAGGCTTGTCCTGGGTGAACTGGGAGTCTGCATTTTGCTTCTATGTCTCTATTTTCTCTTTTTTATTTTATTTTGTTTCTAAGTTGATGCTTGCTAATTTCTTATGATAGACAGCTTTATCACTAATATTGAGACTTCTCTAGATGTTTGTTCTTCAGGAATGTCCCCTAGTGGTAGGTGGTTCTTTATAGCTATCCCATGAACCTATCTTCCAAACTTGTAAAGGACATAAGGTTACTATTTGGTTCAACCCAATCCTTTGGTACTGGACTGTGGTGGTGATAAGGATCCCATATTATCACAGTGCTATCATACAAGAAAAACTGATTTTAACATGTATGAGATCCTGGCTAAAATAGTACAGTTAGTAATACCAATAGTTTCAAGTATAACTTAACTATTGACAATCTATGGTAACCATTAACCTGCTACTTCCAACCATAGGTGCAAATTCTAAAGTTATTTAATAAAATCAAACATATAGCATGTACTTGTATGCAGTGGTTTTTCCCTTAGTGGAGTGATTTTATCCTTCAGTGGGAGGTAAGTGGTTAAGATGGGTTGGGGATAGGATAAAGTGATACAGTACAGTCAAGACCAGATGTCAAAGTTTTGGGGAACTGGAGTTTTCAGAAACTGGAGGACACAGAAGGGAAAGAATGAAATGGAATGCAAAGGAATAATGAGAATTGAATGAGACAATCTTTACTCATTTGAAAGTTTAATTTCAAGAAGTAGTGGAGGAAAGAGAGGAAGAGGAGAGATAGAGGAAAATGAAAAGAAAGGTAAGAAATCTAAATAGTGAAAAAAGGAAGAAAGAAGAGAAAAGAAAAAAAGAAAGAAAAAAGAGAAGACCAAAGAAAAAGAGAAGGGAAAAAAGTCCAAAAACAAAAATAACCACAAAATACTAAACAAAACAAGATGATATCCTACCAGACAGGAAAGGGATAGCCAATCAGACCAACAGGGGACAATAAAAGTAGTGAAATACCTCTGGTGAGAGGTTTGTGATGGTGTTCATGTTAGATCCCAGAAATGTGCTGAGTATAGAGCCAAACTTGGTCTCTGAATGTGGGTGCTGGGACTGGTCTTATGTTGGTGGAGTTCTAAAGAGCCCCATTGCTAGATCCTTGCTACTACTTGAGACACTTCAATGCTGCTGGTCTTGCAGATTAGTCTGCCCTCCAGAAGTACGTGTGTTCCCACATGCTCAGGGCCCACCTGTCCTGGTTCAGCTCTTAAGTGTTTCTATCTTAACATTTAGTTCCTTGATCCATTTTTATTTTAGTTTAGTCCATGGCAAGAGATACGGATCTAGATTCGACTTTTGTATGTGGACAGTTTTCTCAACACCATTTATTAAAGAGACTGTCTTCCTTCCAGTGTATTTTTTTGGCCCCTGTGGTGAAGATCAAATAGTTGAAAATATTTGTTTATTCATCCTCTGTTTCACTAATCCTTATGTCTGTTTTTATGTTCATACTAAGCTCTATGTTCACAGTGGCCTTGAAATATAACTCCAAGTCAAAGATTGTGATGCCTCTCACTTTGCTCTTATTACTATGATTATTTTTTCCTATTCTGGGTCTCTTCTGGTTCTGTATGAATTTTAGGCTTATTTTTTTCAGTTCTGTGAAGCATGCTGTTGGTGTTTTGGATGGGATTGCATTGAATCTGTATGTCACTTTTGGAAGGATGGCCATTTTGAGTATGTTAGTTCTACCTCTTCAGGAGCAGGGGGTATTTTTCCATTCTCTGAGATCCTCTTTGATTTCCTTTTCCAAAGTGCCATAGTTCTCTAGCCTTTCTTGGAAATTCTCTACTAAAAGTCTATTCTAATGAGCCAAGCAAGGATAGTTACAGCATGTTTGATTTCCTGCATGCATGGAAGACAATGCTAATGGATCGTGCCACTTTTTCCTGTTAATTATCTCACCCAGGGCCCCACTAACAATCTACTGGTATTGGCACTTGGAGCTGAAAACTATTCTTCACCTCCTATGCTTTTACACAACTTTGATCTTTCTGATGTGAGTCATAGAGGTGGTTAACAAGGTCTCATCAGATATTAAATTGTGAGTGATAAGCTCATTAGAGAATCTGGGTACACTTTTTCAAAAACAAGTTTTATTTTTGTTTTCTATAAACTGTTTCTTAAGCAGGCACCTCATTTAAACTCTATAAATAGCAGGGACTCTGAGTCAACTGAAAGAATTTCCAACCCATAGAGAGAGAATTTGTGAAGTGAGGTAGAATTGGCAAAATAGAAGTGCTCTCCCTTTTAAATCTCTGGTGCCTAATAAGCTTGGAGAATCTTACTGTAATGCACTCTAACAATTTTACAGTAGGAACTACAACTGAAATTTGCTGCATTCAGGGATAACAAAAACAAACTTTGTTTTATGAAGCAGAAAAAATGGAGGGAATATTTTATTGCTATTATTATTTTTATCATTTTGTTCTATAATACTCAGAGCCAATATTTTAAGTACAATACTGTGTGTATATTGTGTTGTGTATATACCTATCTATATAAAATGTATTTGCTGGAAATTGTCAATGTCTGATAGTTGTTTTATCTACATGATTCTCTTTACATTTAAACATTTGAGTAAAATCAATGTGATCAATGCCCTCAACAGAGACTTTACAAACAGGAGTCTTCCCCCAGGATACAGCAGATATCAAATGTTTATTAAGGAAAATTTTCATAGGCAAAAGTATCCATGAATAAAACTATTTTAGGAAATGGAATTAATGGAAAAGGAAGCTGTTCTCACTTGGTATGGAGTAATGTAAAATTTTACAGCAGTATAAGTATAGTTAGGATGACTGATTTTTCTTAAGTAACTTTATCTTAAACGGACAATAAAATGCTACTTTTATTGGCATTTATTCAGTAACTTTCCCCCCTCCTTGTCAGGTGCCCTTTGAAATTATTTCTGACACTTGTAGCTGAGAACTTCATTCCCTTTTGGTGGCGTATTTAGCATGATGTTGTTCAGAAGTATAGTGGCAAGGCAAAACTGGGAATTGGAGGTGACTAATAACATCATTAAATCCAAATACTTCAGGTAATCAGTCAATGAGAATGCTGAGTGTCAATTATTCATATGGTTGTCTTAGATCTTCATTTCAATACAAAGATCCTGTTCTTTAATCATTCTTAATTAATAGCAGTGCCAGATCTATTAGTTACTACCTTTTAGTCTGCTTCCATATGATATATATCATCTTAAATATTCATGATTAAGTTTTTAAACAGCTAAATTCTTGAATACTGACCACCATGATTTCACATAATTGAACAATATGTAATTTTATGTCAATTAATTGCAGGTTTATTGCATAACAAGGCAGAATCTCTTAGAAAGAACTAGAATCAGTACAATAAGAGGCCAAGTTATTGGAGGGTTTTTTGTTTTTTTGTTTTTTGTTCTTTTGTTTTTTTGTTTTTTTTTGTTTTTTTGGTTTTTTTTTTTCAGCACCAGGGATCAAACTCACAACTTTGCGCCTGCCAGACAGGCGCTTCAGCCATTGAGCCAAACTCCCAGCCCTCCAAGTTACTGTTGCATGTCTTATTACAGCATAAAATTCTCATCCAATCTGGTCCCAATCTACCTCCAAGCCCCAAATCGCATGAAACTCCTGTCCTCAACAATTTTAAATCCAGTCCCTCACATGAAGTTTCTCACTATTTTCTCAATAACACAAGCTGCTGTCTGACTCTGGTTTAGCATTCATTGTTCCCTATTGCTCAATATGTTGTGCTCTTCTCCATATAGCAAGTTTGCTTTGGTGCCTTTTCCTATTTACTTTGAACTCTGCCCACATCTCTATTCTGTGCTAGAATGCTCTACTGCTTATATCCCTCTCTGCCACTTCACCCTGGGCACTTTAAAAGGTACTAAGTTACGATAAACTTTGAGGAAACATTTAAAGAAAAAGCCTGACATGAATAGATTATCCAAGGACTTTGAAACTTAATTCTTTGAGGCAATCAAGAAACTGAGCTACTTAGCACCTTAGGGTTCTTAAATTGTTCTGATGCAGAACATAGGATGTCTGCTATATCCCTGGAGTGCAGTGCACACATTTCTTCTACTTTTCAGCTGGAATTTATCTCTAGCAACCTAAATCTCCCATGCATAGATACAGTAAATCAAAAAGTAACATTAAGGAATCATGCCTGTTTAGAAAAGTATTATATAAGCAAAACAAGGAATAAACATGAGTTGGACTGTAAAATTTGAAACCTTAGCCCCTTATTAGTCTAATGCAGACCTACTACTAGATACCAGAGTGACAACAGCTTCATCAGATGAAATAGAGTTTCTTTCCTTCCTCAATTCCTGAGATAGCAATAGAAGCCTAGAACCCATTTTACTAAGATTTCTCTCCACTTTCATTCTGCTCTGAGACAACACAAGCTATTGTTTTTCTCCATTTTTGATGGAATTTCTTTAAAAGGATGATATCAAAAAATACAGTTCACTAATCACATTTTTGTCATTTTATTGCAATATAAATTTTAAGCATGCATGTCTCAGATTATTTTATTCTATGGCACCAATAAACATAGAGTATATCAGAAGGTACTTCAAATGTAGGTAAATTTCACTATCAAATAAATTAAAGAAATTGAAGAGTATGTAGCATGAATCAATTCAAAATAAATTACATATGATATTATTTGTCAGCTACTTGGAAGTAAATAATGTATGTAATTATGCAAGACACTTCCAAGACTGAATTACAATTCATGAAGCATTTCATTAAAATGCCAATTTATGAATGAATTGCAAAAGTATAAGGATTATAGGAAAATTGGGGCACATTGTAATTATAATGTATTACTTCCTCTCTATGTTTGTGGTTCAATACTCATTCATTATTTTCTCTTTTCTTTACACTTCCTCAGTAAGACAAATTCCAAAATCTTAGCTGGCATATGAGCTATTACATAATTGTTCTTTTGTGGTCTACAGAGATATTACCTTCTGACACATTCCTTGATGGGGTAATTTGGGTTACCTTGGATATGAAAAGCAACTTGATCACAGCCCACTGTGCAGCCAGGACACAACAAAGAAACACAGAGTCTGTGATGCTCTCTACAGCAAAGTCAACTTGTCCTCTAAGAAATGATGGCAGTCTCCAGTGCTATGGTCGATACATTGTGTCAACTTGAGAAGTTTAGAAGTTTAGCTAAAAGACTCAACAGGGAGTCAGTATCCTTACTTTGTAAGTAATCTCATCCTGTGCAAGAAGAAGGCACAGAGATTTTGTGAGTGCTATAGGGGCTGGGGGTAGCCTGTGTACAGTATAAGGGAGGAGAAGAAGCTTGCTCTTGCCTCCTTTTGCTCTAGCTTCGGCCTTGAAGTGTTGCCCAAGTGCCATGCCACCCTGCCTTGGAGTCAGCTGATTATGGACTGAAACTTTCACAAACTGCTAAATAAACCTTTCCTTCCTTAATTTTGGGTGTTGAGTATTTTGTCCCAGCAATGAGAGAAAAGTAACCAAGACACTTTAGTAAACTAGATGGTTTTGACAAAAATTAATACAAAGTGATTGGAAAAATGAAAATTGAGGGTATTCTTTAAGAAGCACTATCTTGAGGCTGAGGTAGGAGGAGCATTTGTGGCTGGCTTGGGCTACAACGCAAGTGCAAGGCTGGCCGGAGCTACATAGTGCGACCCTGCCTCAAAAAAACTAGGACTGGGAGTTTGGCTCAGTGGCTTAAGTGCCTGTCTGGCAGGTGTGAGGTTGTGAGTTCAATCCCCAGTGCCAAAAAAAAAAAAAAAAAAGAAAAGAAAAGAAAAAAGAAAAAACCAAGCACAATCTTGCACAGTTAGAATTTTTTATAAGGTAATATTTAGTATTCTAGTGATGTTTCAGGCATCTTTCTAACATCAACACTTAGTAGATTAACAATAAAACTCTGACATTTTCATCAATTTTGTGGGTCGACTAGGTGGGCTTCTGCTGATCTTGGCTAGGTTCCTTTGCACAATTATAAGAAGATGGCAGCTGACATGAGCTGGCAGTTCCAATGTGGTCTCACTATCCTACCTGGGACTTAGTGTTGGGTGTTACCTGGAAAGATCTGAATTCTGTCACCATATGATCTTTCAGTGCAGGTTTCTACATAGTATGGTGGTCACAAAGTCCCTGGGAGGTAAAGACAGAACCTGCAAAGTACATTGACGATCTGAAACAACTATCACTTCTACTAAATTCTATTGGTCAAAGCAAAGCACAAGGCCAGTCCAGACTGAAAAATGTGAGGAGACACACTCTACTTTCTGATAGTGGGAATAGCAATATCTCACTAGAAAGGGGCATAGTCACAAAGTGGCATGAGATATCAGGCCATTGAACAGTCTACTACAGCAAAAAATGTTGAAACCAATGCGTATTGTGTTTGGTAGGAATTATATCTATTCTGTCCTTCCAAAGAAGTTTTGATTTGTAAAAGAACTAATGTGTATTAAGACAATAAATTTTATCAGCATTCTTTTACCTATTTTCTGATATGCATACATAAATCATGCTACTTAAAATTGTTCACAGACTGGAGGGATATCACCTACATTGGAATGAATATAGGATTATATGAGGAGTGATTTTTTTTATCTTAATGTTTAAAGAAATCCATACCACTGCACAAGAAAACTCAAATGGCATCAGCAGTGGATCAGGACAGGAGACTTGATAAGGAGACATCAAAATACAGAGAATCAACTGAATATAGATGAGATGAACCTTCAAAAGGCAAAGTTTCATGATTTTCCCTATATAGTCACAAACAAAAATTTAATTGTAAGAGAACTGATGGTTAATAAATTGTGCTAGAAAATGCAGTGAGGAGCCTTAAAATAACTGATAAGGGTTGCAGTTTTTATGCTTGCCTCCTGTAATGTCAACAATGACACAAAACATAATATGACAATAATTTTTAAAGGTAATAAACTGATCAAATTTCTGCAATAAATATCTTCCAGAAATGACCAAGTCTTACATAAGTGAAAAATAATTGGGCAGGCTTCGGTATAAACTATAACTAGACTGTGTTTTCTTAAGAAAGGTGAAATCATTTATAGTTTTCTAAGTTATTTGACTTTACTAATAAAACAAATGTGGCATGAACTAATTATAAGTTCTTTTAAAATACATTACTGCATTAAAGTTTTCATTTGAAAGCATCAAATGTAATTTTATATAGACTTTTCAATTTGAAAAAATCAAAAACAATCTTAGTTAATCATGAAAAAATAATTCTATCTCTGAAAGTTTCATGACAGAAGGAATTAAGCTGATAATGACTAGCATTCAGATTCATACTTGATTTACTTTATTTTTAATTCTCTTTATGTCAAATGTCAAACAACTGTAAATGAATAATCACCAACTAGAATGAAAATTTTATCACTTTTCAATCATTTAATTATTTAATGAAACAATTTTTACTGTGTACTGCACTTGGAAAGTACTATGTTCAGAAGCATTAGATAATATGATGATAAATACCACCACGCTAGAGTTTGGCACTGGACAATGTACAGATGCATTATATTTGAAATTACTTACTGACACTGTTCAATTATTAATAATAAAGTTCAACTGAAAAACTCAACTGAGTTAGGTGGTTGAACTATTACTATTTTACTGTGGTAATACTGAACTTACAAAGATTTATTTCCTATGCTTGTTGCCCTACATTTTCTTCCTCAAAGTAAGATCCTAAAGAAAAGTTCAGATATGAAATTGGGTAAGAATCAATCAAATTAGCAACTCAGTGTGCTATCTTTAAAACAATTGATGTAGAACTCATGGAGCAACTTTGGGCATTTCAAATCATTTTCTGTGACTAAAAGCTAACAGTCATGCTCCAAAAAGAATGTAGCTTTGTACCTACGCACCAGATACTACTAGCCACCACTCTCTTCTGGAACCCTACAGTATCATGAAGGAATCCACTTTCAACTGTGGTGCAGAATGTGACAGTAAATCACCCAGGCTCTCTCTGAAAGACCCTTGCAGATAGGATACATACTAGTTAATTGCTCTCCCGTCTACTAGCAAGAAACAAGTAGAATTTGAAACTTCAAACATAATATCTTTTATTTTAGCACTTAGATGAAAATCTAACAAAATTTGTTTTAAAAAATCATAGAAACAAACAAAATAATGTTGAATAAAATCAGAGAACTAGGGGACCTCAGGGATTGACGGGGTCATGGGTAGCCCATCCTCCTCCACTCCCAGAGACCTCTGTGGCCAGAAAGATCATCGGGTTGCACTCCTCCTTCACCCCAGAGACCTGGAGAGCTGGAGGGATCATCAGATACCACTACTCTTCCACCCCGGGACTCAGGACTTGTGGGATCATAGATTGCCACTCCTTCACCCCAGAGAACTTGGGGGCTGGTGGGATCGCTGGTCACACTGTTCCTTCACCCTGGAGAACTCGGGGGCTGGCAGGATCTTCAGTAACCACTCCTCTTTCACCCTGGAGACCTCAGGGGCAGGTGAAATAATCAGGTGCCACTCTCCCTCACCCCAGAGATCTCAGTAGCCCATTGACCATTAGTGACTTCTTCTAACACCTGCAGAACACTAGTGAGCTGGTGGAAGCCTCAGCAACCCCTCAACCACACAGAGGACCTCAGTGGGCTTGTAACAGTGCAGTGAGTTTTCCACCCAAATAGAGGACCTCAAATAGTGGATAAATAGGAGCAGCAGCAAACACCCCTGCCCCGTCCATCTGTAAAACTTTAGGGAGCCCAGGAAGAGTTTAAGTGAGTCCTTCTTCTATATAGACATCACCAGGTAGGTTGAGGATAGCACCGACAAGGCCTCCCAGAACTGGGGGTAATTTGAAAGAGCCAAGCAGATTCCCAGTGACATGGAAGGGTCCCTGCTGAGGCACACATTATAGCCACATAGATCTGATGATCTGAAACAGCCTAAAGCTGCAGTAATGATAGGAGCTAAGGGTTGGCTTACATCAATTCTCCTAGGCTAGTCAGGCTATGAAAAATATAGGACCCAAACAACAGGTGACTGGCCCCTCCCCTTCATTGTGGGACCCAGCAATTGGACAAACATCACCCATACAGTAAGATCTTAAGATACAAATGATGATCAGTTGAGACTAGTGGGATTGAAAAGACCAAAATATTAACTCAAGAGGTGAAAATGACAAAATGAAAAAGCAAAGTGCAATCTCCAACATCCAGTCCATCAGGAACAAGTACAGGAGACAACGAAATAGAGGACATTAGAAGTCATACACCTGAATTTTCTGAAAAGATAGCAAATGAAATATAGAAACAAATCCACAAGGCTATAGAGGGAATCAGATTAGAAATAATCTCTCAGGTAAAGAAAGAAATGACAACCTTAATAAAGGAATTGCTCAACATAGCTAGAGAAGACCTAGATAAAAAAGTATAGGAGGATGGGGAAATGATGGAATCCTTGAATGAATAATTTAGGAAAGAAACAGAATACATGAAACAAATTCAAAGAGACATCCAGGAAATACAAAGCTCCATTGAAAGCTGGTGAAACCGTTTGAATGAAGCCGAGGATAGACTTTGGGACCTTGAAGACAGGGTTGCAGCGAGCAATCATGAAAGGAATAAAAATAACAAGGGAGAATTAAATAGCAATTCAACAGCTTCAAGACAATGCAAAAAGAAGCAATATAATACCGATAGGCATCAATGAAAATTCAGGAGTCAACACAAATTACATAAAAAACTATTCACAAAAGTAATTGCCAAAAACATCACAAACATGGGAAAAGAATCAGATATACAGATAAGTGATGCAAATGGAGTAACTATTAGCCATAACCAAAGTAAATCTACACCCAGACATATAATAATTATGATCCAGAAATTCAGTATAAAAACAGAATACTAAAAGCTTTTAGAGATAAGACATAACTCACATACCAAAGAAAGCCGTTGGAATCACAGCAGACTTTTCAGCGCAAACCCTCAAGTTAAAATGAGCTTAGAGTGAAGTATTTCAAACCCTAAAAAGAAACAACTTTCAACCCAGATTGATATACCCTGCAAAACTTTCTTTCAAAATTGATGGAGAAAATAAAATACTTCCATGACAAAGGACAACTGAAGAAATTCGTGTCTACCAAGCCAATCCTAGAAAGAATACTGAAAGACATACTAGAGAGAGGCAAACATGACTACAATTCCAAGAGCAAGCAATTCAATGAGGGGGAAAAGAAGGAAACCAACAAAAGGAAAATAAAATGACAAAGTTAAGCCAGTACATTGCAGTTATATTCATCAATGTAAATGGCCTCAATTCGCCAATTAAAAGAAATAGGTTGACAGAATGGATCAAGAAAGAGGATCCATAGGCTATATACAAGAAACATATCTGACACAAAAGAAAACTCATAGACTAAAAGTCAAAGGATGGAAAGCAATATTCCATGAGACAGGAACCCAGAAAAAAACAGAGGTAACAATTCTGTTGCAGACAATGTGAACTTCAAACCAAAAATTGATCAAAAGAGATAAAAAAACAAAAGGTCACTACATACTTATTAGGGGGAAAATTCAAGAGGAAGAGATAACAATCATAAATACATATGCACCAAATACAGGAGCACACAACTATATAAGACAAATACTAACAGACATGAAAAACCATATATGCAATAACACAATTATAACAGGGGACCTTAATATCCCATTGACACAAAGAGATAGATCAACTAGACAAAAAGTCAGCAAAGAAATAACAAAACTGAATCAAACCTGTGAACAAATGGACTTAATACACGTTTACAGAGTGTTCCATCCAACAACATCAGAATACACATTCTTCTCAAATGCACATGGGACATTCTCTAAAATAGACCATATATTAGACCACAGAATATGCATAAGTAAATGCAAAGAGATTGAAATTACTCCTTGTATATTATCTGACCATAGTGCATTGAAATTGGAAATTAATGGGAAAAGAAAATGTAAAACCTACATAAAAACATGGAAATTAAATAAAAGCCTCTTGAACAAACCAATGGGTTACCAGTGAAATTAAAGAAGTAATTACTATCTAAAATTCAATGAAAATGCAGATACAACATACCAAAACTTGTGGGATGCAATGACAGGGAAATATATAGCAGTAAATTGCCACATCAGAAAAACAGAATGAGCACAAATAAATAACTAATCTGTTCCATTGATCCTCAGGTCGTTTTTTCATTTTTTGATTTTTGGGTTTTTTGCCAATACCATGCTGATTTTATCACTGTAGTTTTGTAGTATAATTTCAAGCCAGGGATTGAGATGCTTTCTGCTTTTTTTTTTTCCCAGGATTACCTTTGTTACTCTAGGTATTTTCTGTTTTCACATGAATTTTAGGAATGTTTTCTCTAGATATGTAAGGTACGTTAATGGTATTTTGATTGAGATTGCATTAAATCTGTATAACAGTTTTGAAAGTATGGCTATTTTCACAATGTTGGTTCTTCCTAACCAAAAACAAGGGATATCGTTCCATTTTCTGACATCTTCTGCTTCACAACTTGATCTATATATTCAAAGCAATCACAATCAAAAAGCCAGAAAGTTATTTTACAAATGTTAGTAATCTGATTCTAAGGTTTATATGGAGAGGCAATAGACCCAGAATAGCAAACACAATATTTTTAGCAAAAAACAAATTTGCAAGACACACGATCCAACGTCAACTACTATAAAATTAAAAAATAAGACAGTAGATTATTGGAAAGAGAATAGTCAAAAAATACATCAATAGAACAGAACAGAGAACTCAGAAATAGACCCATATGAATATAATCAGCTGATCATTGACAAAGATTCAAAGGAAACACAATGAAGTAAAGATGATCTCAACAACAATGCTGCCACAGTGATTGGACATTGACACGCAATAATCTACTGTCTTATTCATGCAACAGGATATTACTCAGCACTAAAAATAAATGAGCTACCAAACCAAAAAAGGATATAGAGGAAACTTAAACATACCTTACATATTAAAAGAAACTAATCTGAAAATGTTATATTCTATATGATGTTAACCCTAAGATATTCTGGAAAGGCAATTTACAATATAAACAGTAAAAAAAGAAAATCATTGCTTGCCAAGAGATAGAGGAGATAAACAGGATGAATGCTGGGAGTTTTTTTAAGAGAATAAAACAAAATAAAACAAATCAGAACAAAGCAGACCAGAACAGAACAATGCAAGCAACCCAGAACTCCAAAACAAGGCAATAGGAAATCAACAGTGGCCACCACAATGTCCCCTAGAGCAAATAGTTGTCCATACCTTCAAATAAAGTAAATTCAAACAAAACAGAATAGCATAAAACCAATCAAAGCAAAAGAGTGAAATCATTACGAGCCTTCAAAACCAGACAGTGGGAAATCAACAATGGTTACCATGTCTTTTGTTTTCTTCAAAATAGCTGTCCATATCTTCACACATAGTGAAATCAAATAATAGAAAACAGACTAAAACCAATCAAAACAAAGAATAAAAGTATTTTTGGACTTCAGAACAAGGTGATAGGAAATCAGCAATGTCTATCATAATGTCTTCTTTTATTCCAAGTAGCTGTTCATACCATCACACATAATAAAATCAACTCTTGTAAATTCTTTAGGAGAAATGTTAGGCATTTATAAGCCTAAACATGTATATCTATCCTTTCTGTACTAGAGGGAAAAACAAAACAAAACAAAATACAACAAAAACAAGAAACAAAAGAGACAAATAAATAACAATAACAATATAGGCTTCCACAACAAGGTGTTAGGAACATAATAAAAGTTGTTATTTTGTTGTGGTTTTTTTTGTTTTTTGGGGGGGGGTTTTTTGTTTGTTTTTGTTTTTTCTTTTTTTTTTTTTGCAGCACCGGGGATTGAACTCACAACCTCGCGCTTGCCAGGGCAGGCGCTTAAGCCACTGAGCCAAACTCCCAGCCCAAAAGTTGTTATTTTGCATAGTTATCATCAAAACAGTTACTCGGATTACCAGATATAGACTTGCAAATTTGATCTAGTCCCATAAATGTTAACTGTTTTGTTACAAGAACTAATAGATTCAGTAGTACAATCATCCCAGCTATCCTAAGTGTGTATATACAAATTTATATCTTTTTTCTTTTCTCTTCCTTCTTTTCTTCTTTCCCCTATCTGAGTTATTTTTCCCCTTTGAGTAGTTTCTTGCCCTTTCACATTATTTATTGAAGATTTTGTATCTTGTTTACTCTTTCAGTTTCTTATACTAGGGAGAGAATACGATATGCACAAGTGAGTTTGATTTATTTCACTTATCATTATGGACTCAAGTGGCATCCATTTACTTATAAAAGCCTCAATGTGATCCTTCTTTATAGCTAAGTAATACTCCATTGTATAAAAATACCACACCTTTTTAATCCATTCCTTGGTTGATGGGCATTTAGGTTGTTTCCAAGATTTGGCTATTACAAATTGTGCTGCTATAAACATGGGTGCACATATATCACTGTAGTATGATGTTTTCAATTCTTCTGGGAATATGCCCAGAAGCAGAATAGCTGAATCAAATGGGACTTCCAATCCCACCTTTTTGAGGAATTTCCAGACTGATTTCCACAGTGGTTGCACCACTCTACATGCCCACCAACAATGCTAAAGAGTTCCTTTTTCCCCACAGCCTCTCCAGCATTTGTTACTGGTGGTTTTCTTGATTCTGGCCATTCTTTCTACAGTGAGATGGAATCTCAGTGTTGTTTTAATTTGCATTTCTCTAATGACCAATGATGTTGAAAATTTTTTCATGTATTTATTTGCCATCTGTATTTCTTCAGCTGAGAAATGTGTATTCATCTCACACGCCCATTTTTGGAGTGGGTCTTTGAATTTTGGAGGCCTGATTTTTTTTTTTAATTCTTTATATGTTCTAGATAGAAGTCCTTTGCCTGAGGGACAGTTGACTAAGATTTTTTCCCATTCAGTTTTCATTTCATTCTGTTGGAGCTTTCTTTTGACATTCAAAAACTTTTTAATAAGATGAGATCCCAATTGTTGATTCTGGGAAGTATTTCCTGTGCAGTCTGATTTTTTTTTTTTTTTTTTTTTTTTTTTTTTTTTTTTTTTTTTTTTTTTTTTTTTTTTTTTTTTTTTTTTTTTTTTTTTTTTTTTTTTTTTTTTTTTTTTTTTTTTTTTTTTTTTTTTTTTTTTTTGCAGCACCGGTTATCAAACTCACAGCCTCACGCCTGCCAGACAGGCACTTAAGCCACTGAGCCAAACTCCCGGCACTAGTTTTGTGAGGCAGGGTCACACTATGTAGCTCAGGCCAGCCTTGTGCTCGCATTGTAGCCCAGGCCGGCCTCGAATTCACAATGCTCCACCTACCTCAGCCTCCCGAGTGCTTGGATTAAAGACGTGCACCACCATGCCCAGCTTGTGCAGTCTGATTTTTGTTTATGAATTCTGTCCCTACCCCTATGTTTTGAAGATTTCTACCTACTTTTTCTTCCAGGAGATTTAGTGTTTTTGTTTTAACATTTAGAGCTTTAATCCATTTTGACTTTAATTTAGTGCATGGTGATAGGCATGGGTCTAGTTTTAGTTTTCAGTATATGGAAAGTCAGTTTTTCTAGCACCAGTTATTAGAAAGGCTATCTTTCTTCCATTGAACATGTTTGGTCCCTTTGTCAAAGTTAAGGTGGCTGAGTGTGTTTGCAGTTGTGATTGTATCTTCTAGTCTATTCCATTGATATTCAGATCTGTTTTATTCCAGTATCATGCTGATTTTATTACAGTATCTTTAACACTGGGAGTTTTTAAGGAAGTGAAAATAACAATAAAATTCTATAACAATGGATACATGTCATTATACATGTTTCCAAACTCATGGCATACACAATGCTAACAGTTAATATTAAAATATGCATGAGTGTAAGTTTCATTTGATACAACAAATGCACCACTCTGGTTAGGAATATTGAGATTAAATGCAGAAGCAGGAAGCATATGGAAAGCCTCTTTACCATCCTCTTAATTTTCCTGTAAACTTAAAACTTCTATTTTAAAAGTATTTTTAAAAAATACTTTCTTAAGAAAAGGTGCATTTGACCAAAGAATATTAAGATATTCACTGAAGGAATGGAAGACATATTACCAAGATCACTAGATGCCAGATATTATCCTCCTTTCATTTGTTGATAAAACCCCAGAGATTTTAACCTTCAGATTTTAAGAACACATAAAATAGAATACAGCTAGACTGAAGCAAAGCAAAACAAAGAGAAGTCTTGTGCTGCCAGAGCCAGAAAAATATACCCAACTTGCACAAGCAGGTGATAGGGGAAAGATGTCAAAGATTGTCTTCCATTATTTCACTAATTTGTCTAAAACCAACCGTGTGTGTCCAGTGAATGTGTTTTCCCCTTTGCAAACTTGGTAATAGTCTTGATCTAAAGACTGGACTTCACCTCTATGTCTCCAGTGTCTCTCAATTTACTTTGCTATATAGGGTCATTAATTCCTCTTGATCAGCAACACCAACATTCAGAATTTAGAATCAATCCTTGACTCTCATAGCCTGCTAGACATGTCAGACACTGAGTCCATTTTTTCCTGTGTTCATGTGCTTTGGTTCTTCAACTCCTGTGTAGTTGGCCTCCCTCATGCCCCAAATACACCATGTTCATTCCACTTCTCATGACTTCATTCACAATTGTTCCTCTCTCAATCAAAATCCAACCTCTTCTTTAAAGTCCAGAATATCTACTATATAATTAGAATATCTTCCCTCTGACAACCAATACCATCTTATGGATTATGGTGCTATTCTTCTCAACTCTCTAAGTTTATTTAATGGAAATTATACCATTGATACTTAAATTACTTCATAACTGCTGGCTTCATCCTCTGTTAATAATTTCTGAGGCCTGGGAGCAGAACTCAAATTTTTTTTGTCATATACCACCATTCTTTACTCTGGTCTATATCCAAGAAAATCATTTATTAAACATTTGTTGGTTGATAGACTGTCTTACCCTGAATTCTAGTTTCCCCTCAAAAAAGCCTTGATAAGCAGAGGGATGAAGTTTAGAATAAGACTTTTATTTTTCCTTCCATGTAAATATAAACAGTGAATCATAAATTAAAATAACAGAATGTAGTCCTAAAAGCTTTCGTGTGCCAGCTAAATAAATGTTTATGATATATATACATACCTATGTGTTCTCTAGGGTTAAAGTTCAGTGAAGGGTTTTTATAACTCATTAAGTGTCCTATCGCACACTTTTATCTAAACTGTTAGTGTCCTGTTTAATCAATTGAGACATATTGTTTTGATATTAAAGATGCAATCAGTCTTTTATTTCTGGTGTTCATTCTGTTTAGAAATGCAAGGTTTTATTGCACAGGACACTGAGAATTGCTTTGGAGATCTTTACAATTCTATACCACATGCTCAAGAACAGGAACAACAAACCCAGTCAAATAGGGAGCAAGCACAAGAAACTTTGTAATAATACATAAGACTGATTTGGAACTTAGCATTACATTCACACCCCCAAATACTATTGCATTTTTAAGGGGAAAAAAGGAACTACTAGGGAAAATGAGGAAAAAAGGGGGAATTAATTAGAATTATTGGTGATCAAGGTTAAGTCAGGTTTAGTAAACTAAGTTTTCAGTCTGAACAACCATGGCATTTTATATTAAAACTTAACCATGAGCCAATTGCTATTGCAGTAAGATTACTGGATCAGAGAAAAATGTTTTCCAATCATATAGTAGAAATAAAGAGTGGATTCATCTAATTTAACTAACAGTATACGCATTTTCTCCTTACCTTTAGATATGCTACTGATACCCTCACTTCCTATTGACATCTAGTGTTTACATCTGCAGAGAAAACTTAGGTCATATGAGGATGGCTCAGTCCATCTGACCAGTTATTAGATAACCTATCATTATATAATCTGGTAAGACTCCAACTACATCTTTTGAATCATGCAAGTAATCTAGTTTGATTATCAAGAAGATCAGAAAATAAACAAGTTGTAGAATCAGTGATCTTATATTACATACAGAAAAACTGTTTCCTTGCAAATCCAAATTCCTTAATAACTATATACAAGAGAAAAACTCAAAAGGAAAATTTATTGTTCATTAGATATTTTGCCTAACTTTTTAAAACCTATCCCTAATTTCTTTTAAATCTTGCGAAGCAATCCACACCGATTTAGCAAATCAGTGGCCAAACTCACAAATGCTGAACTGCAAGGACTGCTTTGAGAATGACAGACTTGAATAGGATCAGAAGAGAAACGAGAAGCCAGAGAAGAAACCAGAGGACATAAGATGGCGAGTTCTTCCAAAATTGAATCCATAACTTATCTAAAGCATTTTAGTCCCCCTGAAGAGAAGAAAATAATGGCCTAGGAAGATGGAAGGAAAGACTGCAAGGGCAGAGAGTATGATTAAAGGCCAAAGAAAGATTTGAATAGAGGCAGAGTCAAAGTAAGAATAAATTTTAGCATCATTTCTAAGGCAAATGGTTCTTTCTTATTTTATAAATTCTTATTTGTAAGCAAAGACAAGAAACAGTACCAGGATTTCTGACCTTGGACGCAATGCTATCGGGAAACCTCCTCAGAGAAAGCTAATCCACCCACTCCTTGCCTGGTGGACATACACAGACAGCAGTGAAGACAAGCGCTGGGCACACATTTGATCCCCCTGGGGTCAAGGAAGGTTGCTTCTCTTGCTGACATCTTTCCTGATTTGAGGTTCCTTCTAAAATCTGCCAGTGCTTTTGAAACACGTTTATCACATTTCTTTGCTCATGTTTTACATTTTTCCAGGAGCATTGATAATAAAAGTCATAGAGGGAAAAAATATGGTTTGTGAAGAAATATTTTAAAATAGTGTGGATGCCTCAGTGTATGCTGTTAGTGGATATGGGTTAAAAATCTAAACAAAACACTACCATTTCACAAAGAACACATCAGAAACTCAGTCCTCACATAACCTATGCCATTCTGAATAAGCCAATAAATAAAAAGGCAATGGCATTTTTAACCACATATGCTAACTAAGTCATCTAATAATGATGACATGATTCCAGTCATGCAAGGGTATCATCTACTCATTATGATTCAAGTTATGGTCGATGACAGTGATATAACTTAGAAGAGTATAAGATAGGGGGAATATTTCATAGTAAATAGACCAAGAATGATTCCCCTTGGAATAGTAAGGGTACAAATTGCTTTAGTTTTCATTCCTATGGTGCTAAATTTGTATTTCATGTGAGGGCCTATAATTGATGACTGCTTATTTATCTGGGTGAAAAGGGATAAAAAATAGATTATGATTGTCAAGGTTGTGTGTGTTAGTAGCTAAAATGGTAAGCAGCACCCTGAAGTCTTTGTAAAAAGCACACAAATATATTTTTAAGGAAAACAAAAAAGTATTGGCCAAAAGAGTTGCAAACCAAAATATCCTGTATCATCCCACTGACATGGTTCACAGATTTTCCTTGAACAGTGATTGCATTAAGTAACAGCAAAACAAACTCTTGTGCATCCATCCAGGATCAGTCCTAGATTTTCTCAAGAGCTTTACAGGATACAAGGGGTTTTTTAAATATTCTTTTAGAATAAAAAATACCTGCAGTTGTTCTACATTTTGATATTCTCTTTTAAGAAAAATTTCTAAGTCAACTAACAAAAGCATCTTTATGTTGCTATACTTAGTAAATAATTTAAAATTCACAATAATTACTTGCATATGTCAAATTCTCTTCTTTCCCAAATTCCCACTTGCCTCTCATTATCTTAGATAGTCCTAGTTCTAAATTTCTCTTGATGTGTTATAGATAACTATTATGTCCTACTTCTGAGAATAATTCATTACCATCCTGTGTATTGAAGTATTAATTTGTATAAGAAAGGGGAAAATCATATTAAGAAAAATAAAAAGCTATTGTTCTAGCGAGTATTCATTTTGGTCCTGAACCATTCAAGAGGCATGTGCACATGAACTAAATAAGAAATTAATTCATCTTTTCTTATTCAAAAGCTCTTTATGTTTGTTTCTCATTTAAGAAGGTTAATTTTGAAAATAATCATAAACTCTATAGTGACTTTTTCCTACCTGATAATTACTTACCGTGGTAGTGCTTCTCACAATATATGGATAGAAAGAAAGAAAGACAGGAAATGAAGAGAGAAAGAGGGAAAACGAAAGGAAGGAAGGAATTTAAAGAGGAAAGAAAAGCTTTTTTTTCTAGTTTGTAAACCTTAGTGGACTAACATTTCTTATAATACAATAAAAATGAATGATTTTGACAAGTGAACTGTCACTGGAGTTTCTGAATGCCTGTTCCCAATGTCTGCCTTATCTCCTTGCAGACCAGTAGGCAATGATAGCTGCTTTAGAGTGTGGTGCCTGGCACCTACAAGGCAACCTTGAAGTGTCCTTCAAAAAGAAGGCAAAGGATTTCATTTTTACAAGACTGGAATAAATATTACAAACACCCTTACATATTTTTTTAAAGCAGGCAAATAATAGTCTGTTTTTCTTTCTGCCATACAGAAAGAAAGAGATGATTCCATCTGACATGGTGAGAACAAAGATTAAGGTGGAGGAGAGTTGGAAGAGGTGAAAGATAAGGAGAAAGCAAACCAGGAATCTGCATGGCTGGCAACTCTCTTCAAGAGCAAGGCAAGGAGGGCGAGGAAAGGTGCACCTTGGATGAGACGGTAGAGGCTATTGACACTAGTCCTACATATTTTCAGGGAAGTTAACTTTGGTAGCCAATAATATTCCTAACAGAACCTTTTGTAAAGTCACACTTAATATTAACAAATTTTAATCCCATTTATCTATAAATGACATAATGACCCACCATATTAAAATCATTTCGTTATTAGAAGAGGAGGCAAAACACAAAACAAGGAAAACCTGAACCCCTCTTTCAAGCAGTTTTCCAGTAAAACAACTCAACACTACTGTCTTTTGTGCACTACATAACCTCAACTCTTGCATTGTTCACTTTCTGCTTTGCTCATTACAAAACTGTTGCACATGAAGACTGATGGTGATGCAAACTCCAACAAAAATGTCTGCTGAAATGCGACACTCACCAGGGAGTAACCTGTGTCCACCGTATCAGCGGAGCTGGACTGGAACATTCCAAATGTTCAGCTACTCTCCATGAAATGAATCAATTATTTCTAATTCTATAGCTTCCAAGGTCATTTTTGCAGTAAGAGATATAGTTTTTATAATAAATTATCACAGGTATGGGAAAGGATTAAGAATATGGAATTCCATCATGCACACACACAATTTTGCTCTACGAACTTTCCAGTTTAAGGGTAAGAGGCTGTTTTATTGAGACGATATCACAGTGAATTTTTTACTGTGATCCACAGACTTAGACATGCACAGGATGGCAAGGACCTAATGCATCTGTCTGCACCATATTCATTTCTGGACAATGAACTGAGCAGCACTGGCCCTGCACTCAGGCTCACCTGGCAGTGCTGCCCCTCAGCCAGCTATTTCTTCATCCGAGTCTCCAAGGAAGAGGTTCACAACTTCCCTAGGTTTTTGTGACACCATCTGGCAACTCTAAATGAAACTAGATCTAGGCATGAGAATGTTTCTAAATGAAACTACATCTAACGTGAGAATGTTTCCCTCTGCCTCCATCACCCCTCTTTCCCGCAAGTTTCTGTCCCTCATACTTCTACTTTCAAAACTGAATTCCCTAAAAGCTAGATTTTGAAAATTGCTTAAGATTACATACCAGAAATATTTCCATTTGCATAATGCAAGATGGAATGTCTGAAAATCTCCATAAGACACAGAAATAAACATCTAATAGTGGAAGGTGTGACACTGGAAAAGATATTTTGAAGAAGGGCATGGCATTTCCTCCGTGCCCCTGAAGTCACATGTCCAGGGCTGTGTGCTACACCTATGCCATCTGTAAAAGATTTTTCTAGGACAGTTGTAATCCAAAATATTCCATCCATCTGTCAGATCACGTGTCAACCATGTGTCTCAATTTCTAATTCAGAAAATATGGCCCCTGCACTTATATCAGTCCTGCTTACAACCATTTCTAACCTGAATGTTGATTTGAAATTGGGGACTGGGGGTGGTTGCATGTTGCCTGATCCTTAGTGAACACGAAGAAGCCCACCTCAAAGGTATCTCATCTCTCTCATCTTATATGATAGTTTAACAAACTAGTGTTAACTTTCTGCCACTCTTCTTCTCTGGTCAAAGGACCTCGGTTCACCTGGATTTCCACAATTTAGTCAGCACTATCCATGACATTGAGAAACATATAACAAGTATCTCTTATATAAATCGAGTTCAAAATTTGCTCCCTGTCCTTCCCTCTGTCCCATACCCCTGAGACAAGAAGCTCTAATGAGCTCTAGAACTTAATGGAATCTGCAAGGACACATACAGTAATGAGGAAGCCTTTCCATGGAAGAAGGAAGAAGTGAGCCCTCCTTCCATGTGGCACAAGGCTGGAAGCTGCCAGCAAAGATGAGGCTTCAGAATTCTCAAGGGCATTGTATGCCGTGTGATAGTTACTGTGATTGCTACCACATGACATCCAGAATCCTGGAAGCTGATCGCCACTTAAGTAATATTAGATTAGCATAAACAGTGTACTTGTAACTTTAATTAATTATCTATAAATATTTACTGTATGCCCATACAAGTGAACTGCAATTTCCTGGAAACAGATGTTTTGGGAGGTGTGCAAAAATTACGAGCTCTGCCACTTCCAAGTCTCAGGTGCCAGTGCCAAGTGTGTTTTGTGGGTGTATCCAGACGCAGCATGGGTGAGAGGAGGTCTTTCAACACTACCTGTCTTTCTGGCACTTTTTAAATATTTTAGCTAAGAAAACATGTTTAGTGCTGCAAAAAATAGTTCATCATGAATTTGTTCATTTATTTGTTGAAATATATTGTCAATTGATTACTATATACCAAATATAATTTTTTCCTAAGAGGGGGTGACTAGGTAGATGATACCAGCTGTTCTCATATAATTCACAACCTAATACAGTGAGGCACATTTAAAATATATAAGCAAAGGTATTAGATTATATCAGGTAGCAAAAATTAAAAAAGGAAATTTTAACAGAGTGTCTGGAAACTCTATCCTGGGCTGTTTCTGAGATTCCCTTTTTTGTTTTCCCTCCATTCTGTGAAGCTATGGAACAAGACAAGAGCCAGAAGGAAGAAACCATAACTAAGGACCCTCAGTAGGCCCTGAGCCAGATCAAGGCCTTGGGGTGAAAAGCCTTTCCCGATCGGCCTGAGTTTTCTCTACTGCCCCAGAGCAGCCCAGCTCAGAAAAGGAGACAACAAAACCTTGGCATCCTTAAGTTCACAGGCAGCCCAGCCAATTACCCAGGGTAGGAGCAGAGAGCAATGGCCTCTTATCATTTGTTAGTCTCTGACCTCTCAGAGAAAGTGATGAAAGTCATGGGCCATCTCCCCAAGGGGGGGATTCCATATGCTAGCAAGGAAGTAATGATTAGGAACTCCTGCTGTCATAGGGTCTGTAGCATGTTTATTATCTGACAGGCCTGTCCTCACGGAGTCCTCTGGAGCCCACCATCAACTCTGGAGGACACTGGTCACTTATTGAGGGAGCTTAATTCAGTTATCTCAAGCAAGCATCGTTGAAAAATTAAAACCGAAACCTCACCAAACACAAAATCACAAAGGAACAAGAGACTTACATAATCAATGATACGTACACCCCATTTTCAAGAGTCACTTTCTGAAGACCCACCAGAATTAGCTCTATGCCATCCAGAAGCATAACAAGGCAGTATTTACCGATCTTTAAGACCCTAGAAAAGAGATTAGGGAGACAGATATATATGTAAAACTTGTTAACATAGCAACTCTAAACTAAAACTATGTAACTGTAGAAGTAAAAAAACAAAAAAGGATAAGAATATTTTTCAGTCTCAGGAACATATGACACTGAAGACAAAAGTCATTATTAATAATACTTATAATGACAACTCGTACATTAATGATGACAATAATTGTGGACTACACTCTCACTATGGGGAGGCACAACCGTGCAAGTCATAGCAAAGGTAAGGAGTGTAGTATAAACAAATGGAAGCCTAAATAATCTTAATGCTGAGCCAACTCTTACACTAGAATAATTCCTCTATCTTATCTAGCCCTGAATTTCTGCTGTACGGATGTCAGCTGAACAGAAGTTCAACAAGAGGAATAATAAGTACACAGGGATCCAGAAATTCCCAACCTACCTCTTTATTTACAAACATATATATTCAAAACCAAACTCATTTCTTCCATTCTTGTTTTATCTTGACCTTGAAGCAACCTTGACCACTCAGGACAGTCCAAGCGTCCTGAGAGGGCTTGTCCATCCCCTCCATGCATTACCTTTCTTCATCATTATATGGGGCATGTTCTGATGTCCTGGATTTTCTTTTATGAAGCTCAGACAAATCTTCCTAAGAGACGATGCTAGCTAGTTTTCTTTCAAGTGCATACATTCCCTGTTTCACTTCTGTGATTAAAATGTTCAAAGCACCAGAAGCTTATTTTCTATTACAGCAGATACACGGTATTAAACTGACCTGTCTGATTTTTCTTCTCCTTGTACTTTTTTAGCCCTGGTATTTTAGTATGGCTTTTATTTCCCCAGATGTTTAATTCTACTTATTTCTAAAATTTTCTTTGATCTTGAACTTATAAATATGTTTTATTTCTAATTTTCTTTGTCATATTTAATCTCCAACAATAACAACAGTAATTATTAATTCTTGTTGACTTGTATGTTTTCACTATTCTCAAATCTTTATGTGTATTATTTTTATTAACTACCTGTATTGGGTATGCTATGTTCCCCCAAGTCCTCACATACTTTTGATGGGTCTAAGTCTGGCACTTGCTTGTGTTCAGTTTGCTGTACCCGCCCAGGGGTGGAGCCGACATACAGTGTAAGGGAAGACAGGTCTTCTCTCTTCCACCTCTCTCTCACCAATGCGCCTTGCTGCTCTCAGCTGCCATGAAAGGCGGCCCTGCCCCGCCATGCTGACTTGGAGCCAACTAATGGACTGAAACTCCCAAGAAACTGTAAGAATAAACCTTTCCTTCCCTAACTTTGGGCGTCAGGTATTTTGTCTCGGCAATGAGAGAAAAGAAACTAAGACACTACCCATATTTAGACAGGAGCTACTGCTGTATTCATACTACAGGTAAAAGAACTGATACACAATAAACTAAAAGGCCTGCCCAACACCACATCTGTAATAAGTGCCAAAGACAGGATTCAGATGTGTGCAGTCTGATTTGAAAACTTGAGTTCTTAAACACTGTATTGTGCATAAAGAAATTATATATATGTATGTTTGTATATATATGTGTGTGTGTGTGTGTGTGTGTGTGTGTGGCACTGGAGATCGAACTCACAACTTTGCACCTGCCAGACAGGTGCTTAAGCCACTGAGCCAAACTCCTGGCCCTAGTTTTTTGAGACAGTGTCATACTATGTATTTCAGGCCAGCATTATGCTCACATTGTAGCCCAAGCTGGCCTCAAACTCACAATGCTCCTCTTACCTCAGGTGCCCAAAATCTGGGATTAAAGGAATGCGCCACCATGCCCAGCTAAGAAAATACTGATAATTAAAATTATATAAATATTTAAGATTTCCTAATGACCAGAAATAATAATAGTAATGAGTAAAGTTATAATACACACATCAAGCTGAGAAAAAATGTAATTCGTAGTTCAAAAAGATGTGTTGACTTCTAGCATGTGAACCTAGGGACGTGGGTGAGGTGGAGAGTGATGAGGGAGATGAGGGAATGATTAAAGCTCCTTATGTGCATATGCAAATCTACCAAAATGAAGCCCACTAAGTTGTGTAACAAATCTGCACTAATAAAAAATTGAGGGAGAAAAAAAAAATATCACCAGGGATTGAGGGGGGGTCTTATAAATTGATGAAAAAGAAAATGCTAATATCCCAATACGAGGTGGGAAAAACAAAAATGGTTATTAGCAGCCCTCAAAATAATTAAGAGAAAATGTACAGGTACACACACGAAAAGATCCTCCTACTTCTACCTCCTTCCTAGTGATCTTATCTTCACCTGTACACCAGTGTTAAACACAGATGACTCTCAGATTTTATCTCTAATCTCATATTCCCCCAAGCCTCAGACACAGCTATCCTAATGCCTACTCAATATGTTTTTTTTTTTTTTTTTTTTTTTTTTTTTTTTTTTTTTTTTTTTTTTTTTTTTTTTTTTTTTTTTTGCGGCACCGGGGATCAAACTCACAACCTCGCGCCTGCCAGGGCAGGCGCTTAAGCCAATGAGCCAAATTCCCAGCCCTAGTTTTTTGAGGCAGGGTCGCACTATGTAGCTCAGGCCAGCCTTGCGCTCGCGTTGTAGCCCAAGCGGGCCTCGAACTCACAATGCTCCACCTACCTCAGCCTCCTGAGTGCTGGGATTAAAGGCGTGCGCCACCACGCCCGGCATGCCTACTCAATATGTCCATCTGTCCATCCGAAAAGCACTTTAAGTAAGATGCCCAACACCCGGGTCCCCTGCAAATGCTGGTAATTCTACACAAGGGCACTGTCATCCACCTGCTCACTCTTGAGATCATCCCCCTCATCTCCAACACCGATTATTACTACCTCTTGCCTCTCTCTCCTCTCTCAAGCTCGTCCTCTCACTTCCTCTCCACTCGCCAAACCACCATTTCTCACCCGAACAATTGTACAGCTGTTCCCTGGCTCTGATGTTCACTCAGGCCCCTCCAATGCATTTCTCACAGTGGCCTTTCAGAAGCAGAAATCCAATCTGATCATTCTCTCCCCCATCACAGATAGATCACCTTGGCAAGGTTCCCACTGATCTCAGGATGAATCATCTGGTCCACACATCTGGCCCTACCTGCCCTTGTGTCTCACCCTTCACACCTGCCCTGCTTTCTGCATGCTGATCACATGGATCCTCAGTCCCCAGCTAACCCTTCTCTGCCCTCCAGACACTTTTCTTCTGCTGAGAACCCTGCTGGCTGCTTTTCCTCTACCCTCTCCCCTATTCCTTTAACCACAGTCTTTCCTACCTGCCATATCTTTATGACATCTCCAGATGTAATTTGGTATTTATTTGACTGATGATTTAAGTAATATCTAGGTCTCTGTTATGGGTTGAACCATGTTCACCCAAAGGAAATGTTGAAGCCCTAGCCCTGGCTTGGAAACAGGTCTTTGCAGAGGTAACTAGGTACAATGGAATCATGCTAAAGTAGAGCATCCCCAGAGACAATAAGACTGCACAAAAGAAGACAGAGACAGAGGAAGAACACCATGTAAAGACGAAGGGTGGTCGCAATGTAGCCATGAGCCAAAGAATACCAAAGACTTCCTGCCAACCAACAGTAGCTGGAAGCAGACAAAGAAAGGGTTTTCTGCAGGTCCCAGTGGGAAGGTGGCCATGCCAGAATCTTGATTTCAGACTGGTGGCCTCAAAAACTAAGACAACAAATTTCTGCAGTTTTAAGTCACCCGGTTGGTGGTATTTTGTTCCAGAAACCCTAGGAAGCTGAATATCTCCTCTCAAACTCTAAATTCCTTGAGAACTCTTTTGTTTCCCTCACTATTGCTTCCCCAGGTCATGGCACATGCCTGGCACATATTAGGCATTTAAGAGATATTTGAAAATAGTGACACAAATAAATGAATTACAAAATCTTCAACATCACTCCTAATTAACAAAAATTAAATAAAACAACAAATCCACTGGCAGAGCTCAAAATGTTGTAAATTATTTAATTTTTATCAGAATAGGTACATTTTCATGCAGTGCTGTAGTGGAAGTTGGCTAAACAGGCATTCACACAGTGTTGCTGGGGAATAAACTAGGTACCACCTCTCTGGAGGCTGTAATATGCATTACAAAGCTTTAAAAGCTAATATACTGTACTTGGACCCAGAAATTGCACTACAAGGAGTATATCAAAAGGGAAAATATTGCAAGTATAGCATGTGTATGTACAAGGATGTCCACTGGAGCTATGTTTATATAAGAGCAAAGACTTTTAAAAATCAGAACAACCCAAATGCCAATGATGGATAGCATGAAACAGTATAGTTCATCCACTTCATGGAATACTATGAGGTCATCGAAAAAAATTGACATCTGTGTGTGCTGATACAAAAAATAAAAGAGTTTGCAAGTTTGCATACTATAGTCTAATTTTTAACTAATGAATATGGATCAACATAAATTTAAAATGAAAGAATAAACACAAAAATATTGGTTTCTCCTAGGTAATGAAACTATGCTTTCTAATTCTTCCTTTATTTCTTATATATATGTATATATATTTACATATATATAAAATATATATTTATATTTACTATATATTTAGGTAGTATTTATATTTATAGCTTTTATATACATATGCACCCTATATATATACTGTATATAGTATTTCTTGTGTAACCTAAGTTTTTTCAGTAAATCTGCAGCCTTTTGATAAACAGGAAAAAGCCTATCTTCAGACAGGTAGGTAATGGTACAAAGTATTACGTGCTAAGTGTCAAATGAATGGTATCACTCCTGAAGGGCAGGCATTGTCCTCTGTGCTCTCTGGATTCCAGAGTTAAATTTGCTGAAATGTTTATGCACTCTGCCTATTTAGGACTGCTCTCCTCATTCAACTCAAAAGGGCTCAGAAGCAAAGATCTGGGCCGGGTGCCTGCCCCGGGGATTTATTGCAACTTCTGCAAGCTGCAGGGAGACCCAGAAGAGAGATGGGCCAATCCACCCGGGGACAGCGCTTGGCAGACCACGTGGCTCCCCAGAGGGAGGAAAGTGGGATGCAGGTTTTGCCAAGCTGCAGACCCAAGGCTAGGAATGGGAAACAAGCCAGGGAGAGACCAAAAAAAATTTTTTTTCTGAAACGTTTTATTATTAATATTACTGTCAGTTGTCATTGTGTATTTTCTTGGGCCCCAGTTGGTCTTCTTGTTCACACCAAAATATCAGAGACTATTCTTATTGCTTTGCTAATGCAGAATTCAAAAAATGGACACTGGTGAACTGTCAAAAGCCTACAAGCCCCAGAGGCTTCTTATTTACATGTGAATCTTTGTTATCCTGGGCACGTTCTCCCAGTCCTCAAAGGGACTGTAGTGTCACTGCAGCTGACAACGGGCAGAGCTCCTGGTTGTGGAGCCCAGACCTTGCCAGGATGTAGCCTGGGGCAGAGGGAGAATCTGGCACTCTTAAAAACATGCCTGCTGCTTTTCAGTTGCCCCCTACCCTCCCTCCCAGTACTGCTTTCTGCAATAAAGAACAATCATCTCCTCCTAATATTCCCTGAGATTGAAAACGACACAATGCTGCACTAAATGCTGTCAAAGGGGCATTGCAGCTCAGTTTAACCCAACGTGAAGTCGGAGAAACAGCTTCATTTGCAGCACACTCACACGTTAAGTATAACGAAGGGTGCTTCCAATACAGAGCAATTGGGAATAAGTTATCTGAAACTTGGATTTTCCATCCAAACACAGCGATGGTGTGCTCTTGACCTCCACGTTGCTTCTCTTACCTTGAAGCATGCTGCGACACAAAGGAGTTCCTGGTTCGAATTCACTCAGCACATATTTGCAGCACTGAATTGAAACTCATTTCTGAATTTTTTTTCTTGCTTTGATGAGAAGTATACCTTGTACTTCACACAGCATTAAAAGAACAGAAATCTGAGTTGATGATACAGAAGAAATATTTACCCTTTGATCCATGAGGTTCAAGAGGCAGTACTAATTTTTCTCTTGCTCTGAATTCTCGGTGACCAAAGCTGCCATGACACCTGCTGTCTGCTCCGTCCTCAAGAGCAGCCAGGTGGCTGCTGGTTTAAAAACATAAGGGTTTAATCTCTTGCTCCTTTCTATGACTCAAGTTATCCTCAACTCTGTCTCTAATTTTCAATTTCATCAAAACCCATTGAGCCATAGTGGGCTGTTCTGTGCGTGTGAACATCAGACTTGGCAAAGCCGAGGTGGACCCGTATGTGACTGCAAATACACCTGAAATGCTCTGATGACTTTTCTTATTTTAAATATCTGATTTTCAGAGTAAGCTATTTAGGATTCATCGCCCTATTTTTGCCATAAATAGTTTCATTCCTGACATCTTTCCAGAGGGTGGTTCTAAGCGGTGCCCTTTTAGCAGAAGGCCCTGCAGCCTAAGAAGTTTGGGTCACAGTACCCAACAGCACTGATTGAATTAAAGGACACCTGTGAGGTGTTTTTTTTTCCCCATTTGTTTCTTATGAAATGCTCCAATAAATAGGTTAAATTACCTGTGTCTGAGAAAGAGGGTAATATTCTCTTGTTGGCTTCTTCCTCTATTAAACTGTTTTAATAGACACCAACTTTCATTCTACACAGTGTCGTTCATCCAATTAACAACCTTATAGCACCAAACTCCTTCTCATAATTAACTAATAGCTATTACCAAAAAGTCCCCCAAATTTGCTTACCTGCCCTGCATACTTTTAAACTCTGCTTAGATCTCATCCGAATCAATAGCCAAAAGCATAAAAAGTCGTTTTCCAAAGCACTAGATTATTTATTGATGGTTCTCTCTGGCAACTTCCTGTAGCTTGTCAGAGTGCAGGCCTGAACTCGGCCAATTACCACAGGTGAAACAGACCAATGCGCCTAAGGAAAATTTGATAAGCTTGGTTTCTCCTTTCTATTACCTTTTGGTTAGAATTTCACAGGGCTTAAATCAAGCAGCATCTCCTAGGGATTTCAGCGCTGTTCCTTTCTTTATGAGCATAGGGGAAAGGGCAGGGAAATGGCACTCTAATCAAATTCAGACTTCATGCGATTGACGATCAGTGGGTTTTCACATTTGGGTCTGGACTGTTTGTTCAGCTTCAGTGTCAGGCCGTGGATAACAGTGGCCAATAAAGCATAAAAGCATATGTCCTGTAACATTGCTTCTACTTGTTATCCAGAGGGCCCTGGAGAATCACTGGGAATAATGTAATTAGTAGAAATGTGCCATTGTACAGGAAGGATAAGGGGGAAGAAGACAAGTTTATTTCTGCATATAAGTAACTTAAGTACAGCTTAATCCAGCTGCCCAGTGGACCAGCGAAAAACCCTTTCTTTCCAAAATTAGAAGCACTGGAGTCAAGAATTAAAGCTAATTGAGAGAAAGATTGAAAAATTTTTGTGTGACTGAACCAGTTTATCTATGTAAACACTGCACCTCTGCCCAAATATTTCTATATGGTCTCTCTGTGATCTTTCATAAACATCAATGTATTGTACAAAAAAAAATACACTTGATTTTACCTTCAGAGAGAGCATCCTATGGCAAGAGAGGTACTGTGTTACTAATAACATCTTGTTGATCTGTGTTACTAATATCAATAAAACCATAATAACATCAGTTACTATGTGCTGAGGTCACACAGTGTGCTTTGCACATATATTTCCTGTAATCTTCCCTATAACTAAATTAAGCATGTTCTGTTGCTATTCCCATTTTACAGAAAAGAAAACTAAAGTTGAATGAATGAATCACAGTAATGCTGAAAGACAGAACTGGGAATTGACTCCAAATCCAGGCAGTGAATTTATACCCCATATTAACTGCGTTACATCTTAATTCAAAAAGAGTTTTCAGAAAAGTTTTTTTTTTTCTTCTTCAGGTGGGAATATTTATTGCCACCTTATCTGCAAAAATATCAACCCGGAAAAAGTGTAGGTGACTCCAGTCCCTAAGGGTTTGGCTTTCAAGCTGCCATAGAAAAAGTGGCCTTCACCCTCTCCTAATATCACAGCAACCGTGCTATTTATCCCACAATCCCCTTTCTGACACCCTGATCTTCCCTCTACTTCCATCTCTCAGAAAAAATTACTATTGTAAACTTAACGGATAACTTTATGCTCACCATTAAATGCAGAAGAAAATGTTCGTAGGGACTGTATTTTCTTCCCCAGATTGTCTCGCCTTCTCCCTGGTGCACAACCTCCCCTTCTTCCTTTACGATCTTCTCTGCAATATTCTGTTCCTTGTTCTTCCTCTTATTTTTTTTCTTCTGAAACCACAACCCCAAGAAAATAGATACACTATGCATCCATTAAGTTGAACTTCATTCTACTCATTCTCCTGTGACCATCTAGGTTGTTTGTTTCCATGATTTTAAAATTACATTCTTAACATGAATTTCATCAGGATTATGGCAAGAGAAAACTGTAACTGTAGAGTTAACCTTTCCATAAGTAGGTTTGCTATAACCTGGAATTCTTCCTGACGGTTCTGTTACCTTTTTCTCTATTGTTGTTTTGTTGTTGCATTTATTGTCTTTTTTCAAAAAAAGTTTTTTTTTATTAGTACATATTTGTAGTGCATGATGATACCTTCTTTGTGGGGAATTTGGACATTTCCCAATTCTTTTTGCATCCATTCCCCTTCTCTCCCTTTTCCCTCCCTCCATCTCTTGGTCTCCTTTTTTTCATGAAATATCTATATTCCTATTTCCTATTGTCTGTCTTTTATTTTGTCTTTATACTTTGATTTCTTATAAAAAGAAAAACCATGTGATGTTTACATTTGTGTGTCCGATTGATTTTGCTTAATATTACAGTCTCCAGGTGCATCCATTTTCCTACAAATGACTCAAATTTTCCTTCTTTGTGGCAGTGTAGTACTTCATTGTGTGTAAATACCACTTTTTCTTTAACCATTCATTATTGATGGTCACATAGGCTGCTTCCAAGAATTAGTTATTATGAATTATGCTGCTATAAAAATGAATATGTATGTATCACTGCAAAGTGATGTCTTTAACTCTTTCAGGAAGATACTTAGAAGGGAGACAGTTAAGTTGAATGAAATTTCTATTTTTAGTAATTCGAAGAATCTTCATACTAATTTCCATAATGATTGTACTAATTTGTACTTCCACTAATCCACTAATCATATAGAAGGGTTTCTTTTTCCCACAGTCCTGGCAGCATTTGCTATTACTTGATTTTTTGACAATGGCCATTCTTTCTATGGTAAGGTGGAATCTCAGTGCTGTTTTGATTTTCTTTTCCCTAATGGTCAGCGATGTCGAACATTTTGTCATGCATTTATTGGCCATTTGTACTTCTTCTGAGAAGTATCTGTTATTATTATTACTCAAACTCAAAACAATGAGAGGGAGAAGAATATGGCCTATGAAGAAAAGAGACAAGATGTTGAAAAATTGGAAAGTTAGTTTCTTGGGCAGCCTGAAAGTTGTGCTTTGTCTCATTCTCTGCCTCACACATACCCCATCTGTGCAACACCCTCTGCACTCAGAAGACCAAGGATGATGCCATATGTCAGTGAGATGATTTCACAAATAAATACCTCTATGCTGAGGAGTGAATGCATGTCACAATTGACCATGCAGCAGAGAAATGTCCCTGCACTCATGCTTTGCATTATTACTATTAATAGCATTAACCCAACAGGGATTTATTCAGCTATAGGACTATAGTAGCACTACTTACTTGTTCACAGATGTAGATTTCCCTTAAAAATGTATCAGATAATTGCCCTTAGATGACTGACTTGTCTAGTTTTAAAATAATGGATTCCAACAAAAGGCCAAACCTTCCCCCATGACAGAAGCAGTCTCCTGTACCATTTTTACAGGTATCTCAGGGATAATTTTGGTTCATAACTGTAGAGTGGACTCACAATACCTATCTTCAATCAAGAGATCCTTTCATGTTGTTGTATTTGCTAAAGACCAAAAACCAGTTTGGTGGGAAATTCTTGCAAAATCTTCGTTCTGCAATGATTGCTATACTGTAAAGTTAGCTCTGCCATGAGCTATGCCTCCAGACTGGATCCATCCTCTTGTGCAGATCCTCTCCCCTTGAATTTTGGTTTAACCCTGTGTCTTGGTGTTGGTCAGTAAAATGCAGTAGAAGCAATACCACATAACTACAGAGACAGATCATGAAAATATTTATTGAAATTCACCTTTCATTTTCTCAAATGTGTTACTCCAAGGGAAACCAGTTCATTATATAAAGTCTGACTGCTCTGAGATCATTGGCTTTGAATAACCCCAGCAAGCCAGACAGAGGGACTAAATGATGGAATGAATTCCCTGGCCTGTCCAAGCTTATTCAGCTCTCTCAAAGGAGAAGCACACATGGAAGGGAAGATGCCATCTTGAACGTTCCATGCTTTAGATGACTCAATTGCAGGCTCCATCTGACTACAAACGTAAGAGAGCCTGCTCTTAGTCATCCCATAGAACCATGAGAGATAATAAATCATTGTTTTACACTAAATTTTACAATGGTTTCTTACACAGCAATAGTTAAATAAAACATCTGCCCTTCATCAAAGCCAAACCTGGACCCAACTTGTGCTTAGAAATGACCATTTCCCTCACAGTTGCCCTTCAGTACCATAAGGACTCAGCATTTCAATTTCCACACAGGAATCAGGGAAAAGATCTCTGTGGTATTCCCCATGACAAGGACATAAAGATCCAAATGGTGTAGTTATGAGGTACAGAAGGGAACTTCACTGGTCTGCCTCTTTCTTTGTAAGTCACTGTCTAGACTAGTAGCCTAGGAAAGATACTTATTAAATATCAAGACAAATCAAGCATAGTGAAAAAAACAAGGCAATACAGTTGATGTCCCCTTGGTCTTCTCAACACAAATTTATAATGTTTATTGCATCTGTGGTTTAGAATATGATTACTGAGTGAGGCCACTGGCAGTAAAAAATGGAATGATGGCTGTGTCTGCCCAAAGTTCATTTGAAACATCGATCACTTGAAGCTATTCATGTCGTACCTCATGGCCTTGTAGAGGTCAGGGGTGAGCCCTCCAGTGGACTATATTTTCTAATCCCACTTTTTGTAGGAAAAGAAAATCTGCCAGAAAGAAATAATCTAGAAAGATATAATTAAAAATAATATTTCTAAACAGCTTCACCATTGTGTGCGCTACACAGAAGACTTGAAATAAAATTTTACTCAAGTTCTGTTGTAGAAGAGAAATTAGTTTTCATATATTAATTATCTCTATAAATAAAAGCATACATTATGAGTTGTCAAAAATGAGAATTCTAGAGGGCTTACTTAAAATTGGCCCTAAAATGTGTATAATAATGCTGGAAATTCGAATATACTAGACAAATCACAAAGTACTTCTTTTTTAAGTATCATATCATACCATCATCATAAGAAGAGTGAGTAAAATACAGAAAGGCATTTTGAGAGAGAAGGAAAGAAAGACAGAAAGTGATTTACAGTCCATATTCACATAACTTATGACATACATTTTTATATTTTACTACTAGTTATTATTGTTGATATGATGGCTATTATTGTTAACATTATTGGCTTGAGATACACAAAGGAGATTAGTAAAGCACACTTCTTGGTGTATGTGGTAGATCCTGGAGGCGTAATTTTGAAGACTGGTTCTTATTCCTTTCCTTTCTGTTTATTTCCCTGTATCACTGCTTTCTGGCCTCCATGAGTTGAGCAGCTGTTCTCTATTACACCCTTCTACCATGATGTTTCTGTCTTGGAACCATGGACTAAACCCTCTTGAAATCATGAGCCAGAATAAACCCTTCCTCCCTTTAGTTGTCAAGAAGTGAGACTTCAGCCGGGCGTGGTGGCACATGCCTTTAATCCCAGCACTCGGGGGGTTGAGGTAGGCAGAGCATTGTGAGTTCAAGGCCGGCTTGGGCTACAATGTGAGCACAAGGCAGGCCTGAGCTACATAGTGTGACCTTGCCTCAAAAAACTAGGGCCGGGAATTTAGCTCAGTAGCTTAAGTGCCTGTCTGGCAGGTGCGAGGGCTGTGGGTTCGATCGCCGGTGCCACAAAAAAAAAAAAAAAAAAAAAAAAAAGTGAGACTTCTACAAACCAATGTCTTTATTTCCCTTTGCTTCTAGAAAAAAAGCTAGTGTGATACTTGAAATTTGTGCATGTTTGGTATTTTGTCCCAGTAACAGAAAGCTAGCCAATACAGTTGCTATCTTTATCTAATTTATAAATTAAACTTAATCATGGGTACGAATGCTTAGGAAAAATACACAGTTATATATAGGGTTTGGTACTACCCTAAGTATTATCTTAAGGGTATATACAACATAACCAATATGAATAGAAAGTGACTAGTGTAATATCTAGCAAGCCAGAATCCAAAATTACAGATTTGGCAGTTTGTAGGTACCAACCCATTTGCAAAACTCAATCATCTAAAAAAGGTTGATGTCATCTGCATTAGTATCAGTATTACATAAGTATTTCTCAGTTTCCTACTTTACCTAAGGTCTTGTGGGTGGTTATTGAAGTCTGAATCTGGGGCTGTCACTGTACAGTATCCACAACCAAGATTTTCATCTCCTTCCTATTACAGCCCTAATCCTCTTTCTAACATCTTATCTTTTAAAGAAATGGAATATCCCCTGAACATTTACAGCTAACAAATGTCTTATTTTAAAATGTAAATATCCTAATAGAAAATCGAGTCTATGCAGCTTTCATAATTCAGAAATAGCGTCTAAAATCAGATCCTCCTGGGTTACTTTATTCCCTACAAATTTCCCCTTACCTTCTACTCATTGTCAGAGGAAGGCCCATGGGCAGAGGAGAAGGAGAGGACATTAGTGATGTGGCCAGGACAGCTTATGGAGGGGTCATGGTTTCCCTGTAGTTGGACTTAAATTAGTCTTGAGTGTCAGGCAACCCAGATGTACATCCTCACCCTGCTCTCATGCACAGGAACTGGCTTCTCTGGATTTCTCCTTTAGAATAAAAGAAAAGACACTAATTTGAACTCAAAGTAAGTGTTCAGTCAAGGTTTTCAGAAGGAAGGGTTATGGTACGGATTAAATTACCTTTGTAGAGTTGTCATAAAAACTGGAAAAAGTAGAGCTGTACATTTCAGAAATAATGTGAATATTGGGGCTTTGGTATTTTCTTCGATCATGTAGAAACTGAACGTAAGTAAGAGTACACTAATCAAGTGTTCAATAAAATGCCATTCTTTACCTTTCCTACTAGAAGAGACATGTGCATGTGTGCAGCACTGTGTAGAAACACAAGCCACTTAAACAACAGGAGAAAAAGGGAATCTGCAGGTTTGGAGGAAGAAGTTGCTCTGTAATAAAACTAAAAGTACCATGACCAACACGTGGTAGTTTCAGAGGTTAGAAAACTCATCTTGAAATTGTTCTTATTTATACATGGAGTGGATTCCAGTGTGATGGATGCTTGTATGTATGCCTCCACATCTATGAAATTTTCCTTCTCTCCTTAGTTAAAAAGAAACCAGGGCACACTCCAGGGTATAATACCTGCAGCAGAAACACATATGTGCTGCTCATTTTTATGAATCAAGCATTTTGTTTATAGGTACTTACTTGCTCTTAATTTGAGCCTGAACTAGAACTCTTTCTTCTGAAGTTATCTAGTTAATTCTATGACACACAAACTAGAGAATGAAACATATCCCAGGAATATTATATATGTTTGTAATTTGTGTCAAAAAGAACTCATGTGTTATTTTAGCATATAGGGAAAAACACAGAGCTATGTCAGAAAAATGGTAATATCAGACAGAAATTTGGTATTCTGATTATTAGAAAAAAATTACTATAACTGAAATACCTCCCAAAATGTCCATTTTTAACAGAGTCATATCAATTGGTTAAAGACTATAATTGATAAGAATACATTAATGATTTGATGGTGATTTGGAAAGATACATATTTTGATGAAATAAAATTATTGTATAGCAATAAATCTTATCTTTGATCTGTTGTCTAGTAGATAATGATTTCTAGGATGATACTTCAGTTATATTCTAAGTGTGCTTTCTAAACCCACATAGGTATCTGTGCTTGCCAGACATATATCCTGACTTTTGGTCTGAAAATTTAGTCCTGATTACAAGAGAGACTGAGAAATTATAAATATCTAAACTTGTCACCACCACTAAAAGACTAAATTCTAAACATAAAGCCAAAATGAAGAAAGCTAACTTTCAAAATATTTGTTTTGTTTTGTTTATTTCCCAAATATGCAAATATTTTAAATGTAATTTTCAAAAACAATGCTATATTTATGTCTCACTACAGAGGTTTAATATTCTCAAAAATTATGTACTAAATGAGTTTCTACATACTCTTCTCTAACCTGTATTGTAAGCCCAGAATTGAATTCAGACAATGCACTTCAGCCATAAATCTCTTACTGAATAGTCATGATAAAGACCAATAGTTGTTTCGAAGTTTTTTATCTTAGTGTTTTCCACTTACTTTGTAGCACAGAGTGATTTTTATAGGGTTATTTTTTGAGGATCAAATGAGCATATGAAGTGTATAAAAGACTACACTATAAAATGGTCTAGGAATATAATTTTAGCATCAATATCATCAGACAATATTACTGAAATGCTCAGGGTATAAAACTGAAAAAGAGAAATACAGGGGAACAGATCTTCCACATGAAAGTAGATGACAGAGCAACAAGTCCACTGAACCTGAAAGTGGGCAAGAAGAACCTCTCCAGGTGTTTGGGCTGAGCGTCTGGTGTCTGCCAGCTGTCGCCAGCCACCATGAGAGGAACAGGCTAGATACCCACAGCCGCCACCCCACCTGCTTCTCACCAGCCTGACTCCACCACTTGCTCCTTTGCAGAGAGTGAGATGGAAAATTAGCTAACTTAGCCAAGAGCATAGAGGATTTTCAGCTTAGGAAACTGTCATGAGATCGTGAGGTTGTAAAATGTCATAGTAGCAAAAGAAACAAGAGTTAAGGACAAAGATAGTTCAGAAAATAAGGTTGATGGTTCAAGATCTGATGTAACCTCTATTCAATCCTTTGAGGGACTTGGTTCTTATTTTTTGTTCTAATTTTCCATAAAATAGTTATGTATTATATGCCTAGTTTTACAGAAGATCCCTCTATGGAACATCCTTGTGTTCTGCCATTTTATTGGTGGTGGGGTCTATTTGTGAGTTGCTGATTTTGCATGCTTCTCACTAACTCTCAGAACTTTTCTTTTCTTTTTTTGTTTTCTTCAGTCCTGGAAATTAAACTCAGGAACTTCACACTAAACTATATCCCCAGCCTCTCTCCCTCCCTCCCTTTCTTCCTTTCTTTCTTTCTTTTTCTTCTATTTTGAGATGAGTTCTCACTGAGTCATCAACTTGCCTGGATCTTGGGATCCTCCTGCTTCAGCCTCCAGAATGCCAGGATTACAGATATGTGCCAAAAAATCATCTCCAGTTTACCTGCTCCTGAATTCTAGAAGGCACACTTCCGTGTCTTTGCATTCCAATGCCAAGGTCAGTGTTTGGCAGAATGTTGATACTAATCACATGATAAATGAATAGATCAAACTATAATTTTATTAGTGACCCCTTAAATCTATACCCTGAGCCCTGAACTCATCTTACAGTTCCATATTTTCAACCAACAGATGTATATGTCTAGTTTGGTATGCCGTGTCACTTCAAAACTCAAACACCTAAAAATAAATTTGTCATCTTCACTTTGAAGCAAGCTCCTTTTCTGTCATTTCTATTTCTGGTACCAGCATTCTATCAATCAAGCCTCCTCAAAGCCTTCAAGTCATCCTGTGCTGCTTCCTGTCTTCACCTTGCATATGAACTCGTGCAATTCCAGTCCGTTCTTCTTTCTTGCCACTTATCCCTTCTGGTTAACCACCACTGCCTCCACTCTTTCACATCCAATCCTGAAATGTTCCACTTGCTGATTTCTCTGCATTGTTAACTGACTCATATGTGAACACCCTACCTTCAAAAACCATGACTTTCGTCTCATCAGGCCTCTTTGCAAAAGCAGTCGTGGATCCCTACTCCCTAAGAGACAAAGCAAAAACTTTTAAACTCATGCTTTGCTCCACCTGTATAGCACCTGCACTGAAAATGAGTTCCTTTGGATAGAAACCAGGTATTTCTGTCTATCCATTATCAAGTACTCTTTAGCAAAGGTAGAACCTTAGACATTAGTTAAATAGATGAACTTGCTGCCAGCCTTCATTGCTCTAGGTCAGATGTCCTTATGAGAGGCATTGGCCTATCTTTCTGAAAGAATTGCTTTGTTTTGCAACCCCCTGCCCACAAAAAACCTTCAGTTTATATTAAATGACTTTCCTCACTGTGTCTTACAGAGTTTCTCTTGTTTGGATAATTCTTTAGTTCTCTATATTATATTTTCTAGAAATTCCCCTGCCTGAATACCCTTCAGTCTCTTCTCCACTTATAGAAAATGTACTCATTTTTTAACTCTCAATTTTCTGGATAATCTCCACCTCTGAATCCAAAAGGAGACCTTGTAAAATTGACTAGAGGCTTCCCTTGAGTGTCCAGTGAATATCTACTTGTGAATATGTATGCGAAAAGTATGTTGTCTAGGAAAGAATCATGTGAAAGGATTAGCGTTAAGAGTGTCCAGATCTCACAGAGGGACAGAAATAGTACCTGTGCCCAAACATCTTGGAAAACCTTACAACTCACAACTCATTTGACAGATCACACAAAACGGTCTGCCTTGCTACTGTGGAATAATTACCCATAGACTGAGCACTGTTCCAGGCCCCTCTGGAAAACAAAAGGAAAAAAAAATTGACTCAAAAATACCACAGTGTTTGTTATTGTTCAGATCTGAAACAACTCCCAAAATTCTCACGTATTCAAAGGCAGGGGTTCTGGAAGGCTACTGGCTGATGAGAGTGCTGTGTGCATTGTGAGTTCACAGCTAAATGTTCTGTTAGGAGATGGGGCCTGGTCAGAAGAGGCAGGTCACCTGGAGGAGCATCTTCTTCCCAGGCTCCTCACCTTGGTCTCTGCTTTCTGGCTGCCATGGGTTGCACAGCCCTCCTCCCCCATTCCCTTCCACCATCCCATTTCTGCCTTGGAGCCTACCAACCATGAGCTGAGACCGTAAGCCAAAGCAATCCTCTTCTCTTTTAAGTTATGAATGCTAGGTATTATGACCCAGTGACTGGTAAGTGAACATATTTAAGGCTCTACTTTAAAATAGATAAATATTAAAAAGTTTAACAGTAATTAGTAAGTTAGCAGTAAGCTGCTAATTAGTAGTTGATTAGAACTGGAAACTCTTCCAAACTTAGTAGTAATCTTAAATAACGATTTAAAATTCAAGAGAATTGACATCCACTCAAAAATCATCAGGCATACAGGAAAGCATAAAAGGTATGACTTCTTGTGGAGAGAAAAATTAGTAAATCTAACACAGATATTAATAAACAAAAACTTTAGGAATAAAGAGACCTGAATTGAACCTGTAGAAACAAATATTACAATGTGTTCAATGAAAGATACATTGAATATTGTATTAGAATATGAATTTCATAAGTTGCTGATTTTGTAAAAATAGTAATAAAACTATGCAAAATAAAATGCACACAGAAAAGAGAATCAAAAAGTGAGCGAAGCATGAGCTAACTGTGGACAACTTTAAGAATATAATCGTAGAATTGGGAATACAGTACTTGCCCAGTATACATGAGGCCCTGAGTTTGACTCCTAATACCAAAAAAAAAAAAAAAAAGAGTACAATTGAAGTAGATTCTCAATCAGAGAAAAAATTAAAGGAATAATGGCCAAATTTTTTCCACATTTTATTGAAAACAATAAACCCAATGATGAAAGACAGTCACAGAACCCTAAGCACAAGAAACGTAAGAAATTATACTAAGATCCACCATAATCGAATTTCTCAAAATAGTGATAGAGGAAAATCTTGAAAACAATCATATAAAAGACATGTTACACACAAGGCAGCAAAACAAATTAAAAGTCAATTTTCCATTGACAAGAAAATTTATACTCTTTCAGTGAAGAGAAATTATACCAGATGAAAATAAATATTTACATAAAAGAATAAAGTGTACAGCAAATTGTAACTAAAAGGGTAAATGTGCTTCATTTTTTATTTAAACTTCTTTTCAAACATAATTGTATAAATCAAAATAACAAGAAAAAGTACAGAGTTTATGGCATATGTTGAAATAAAATATTTGGCAGCAATAGAAAGATCAGAAGGGAAGTGGAATTACATTATTATAAGATTTTAGACTACAGGTGAAGTGATACAATTTGGTTTTGTTGTAGGCAAAATATAAATTAAAGTGTGTACTATGAACCTTAAATCAGTCATTAAAATAAACAAGGAAGTAATTTAATAAGGCAACAAAAGGGCCGGGAGTTTGGCTCAGTGACTTACGTGCTTGTCTGGCAGGTGTAAGATTGTGAGTTCAAACCCTGGTGCCTCAAAGAAAAAAAAAATAATAAGGCAACAAAATGGTGAAATACAATCATAAAAAGTTTACACAAACAAGGCAGATAAAAGGGAAAAAGAAAAAAGTTAAGATAAAACAAATAGCAAGATTATAGAGTTAAATCTAAATACACAATTATCCACCTTAAACATTAATGCCCTAAGAAATCTGACTTAAAAGACAGAAATTCTCAGATTAAATAAAATAGCAAACCCCATATGTGTGCTACCTATAATAAATACGTTTTTCACATAAAGTCACAAATAGCTTAAAATTAAAGGAATAGAAAAGTTATTTCGTGTTACCATAAATCAAAATAAAGCTGAGTGGTTATATATATATATCAGGCAAATCAGATTTTATTTTTTTTTAATTTTATTTGAGCGAAGAAAAACAAAACAAACAAAAACTACAACAACAACAACAAAAAAAAAAACGACATATATAGTAAAAACAACAAGCAAAGGAGACAAGCAAACAACTAGCGTAAATACACAACATTGCAGGTTTACAAAGCCGGAAGATAGAAGCTTGACAATGGCTGCAATTTGCGCATCGTTAT
>RJWM01014606.1:0-50049 GCA_004363535.1 Dasyprocta punctata | reverse complement strand
GCCATTGATTTCTCATGTTGGTTCTCTCACATACACAGCAAGAAGAGATTTCTATGGTCTTCTCTATAGTCTCTGCCAGGGCTAGAAACAAGTGTTTTGGCTCTCCTATAGGCAGATAGAATAGGTTGTCTTATTGTGTCTGCAGGTCCCTAATACTTTTCCCTGGCAGGTGAAGTGGAAATGGTATAGTAAGGTGTAAGTGGCTCTCTGACTTGACCTGCAATTACATGAGTCACATGATGGAGAGCTCAGGTTTACCAATGGGACCCCTGGTAAAAACAGCCAATACCAGCAAAGCACCCTATCCACAAGAGAAAAATGAGGGGGAACAGGCACCTCTTACCACATTTCCAGTCAGCTAGTGCAGTCTTGGCAAGGGCTATGGCAAAAACCTGAGCTAGAGATCCAGTACAATTAAGAATGAGGGATGGCACTGTGTGACTGGCTGGATGCAAAAGGGATGTATGTTCATTCATGTTGCCAGTTGGTGGCATCTGCAGGCTTCTGCTTTTCGTAGACTAGATGGCCTCTGGAGTGACTAGAGCAGGGCTACCATCTCCCAGTGGTGTCCCTGGGGTCTAGAACAACTTCTCCTGGATCTTCAATTTAAGTGGTGCCAATGGGTTGAGGATGCATCCCCAGCTTCACTCTGCTGTGGTGAATACAGGGGACTACCTTGACATTTACTGCAGTGAGGGTTGGCAGAATAACAGTGAACAGGCCCCTCCAGAAGGGTTTTAGGGGTTGGATGTTTCACTTCTTTATCTACACAGCATTCCTTGGTTCTCCTTGGTTTACAAGAGTGAGGATGTGTGGTCACGCACACAGGCAATCGTTCCTTGTTTTGTAGAGTGGTAAAAGTTGAACCCAACATCTGGATCTGTTGCCTCAGGGTGAGATTTCCAAGCTCATTTAAGTCCCCCCTTAGTACTTTAATAAGGGAAGGGACCCACCCATAGAAAATTTCATAGAGGGAAAATCCCATCTGTTTAGTAGGTGTAGACCTAATTCTCAGCAGCACTATGGGCAAGAGTTGGTCCCGTGTAAGTGAGTCTCCTGATACAGTTTGCTTAGCTGGAGCTTCAGAGTCTGATTTATTTCTTGGACTTTGGGGGTGATATGCCATATGTAATTTTTTAAAGAACCTTTTCTTAAACATTTTTATTTAATTTTTAAAATTTTTATTTTATGGAAGAAAAGTAAAATAAAATTTCATTATACAGTAATAGGAGAATAAAAAGTTAATACACTGCATGTTGTTATTTTTAAAGTAGTTGCTAAGAATACAAGATATGAGGATAAAAATTTCTGTATTTGATATTAGCACAAACCTTCTTTTTCAGTGAACTGAGACACTAATAGTATAACTGACTTGTGTTCTCTTCCCTTTACCTTTCTGTCCTTTCCCCTTTCACCCATTCTAGTTCCTTTTTCCTTTTGAACAATTTCTTCCCATTTCACAATATCTATTGTACATTTTGGATCTTATGTGCTCTTTCAGATTCTTGCACTAAGGAGACAATACAATAGGTTCTAATCTCTTGGACTTACATTTGGTTCTGTTTCATTCATTCCATTTCTTTCCTATGTTGGGCATTTTTTGTTTCCATCGATTTTCTAAGCTCATCTGTTTTTTTTTTTTTAATCTGTGTCTTCTCCAGTATCTTTGATTTTAAGCATCATTTCTTTTTTTTACCTGAGAGATTATTTTCTCTATAGCTTTTTCCACTTGTTTTTTCACTTCTGTTGCTATCATTTCAGGATGTCCCACTATTTGACATCCAGTTTCATCTATCTCATTAAGTTCCAGCTTGTTCTGTGTGGACTGGGGGTCTGGGGTTGCATTTTGCTTCTGTGTCTTGTCATTTTCTCTTTTCTCTTTATTTTATTTTGTCTTCTATGTTGATGCTTGCCAATTTCTTTTTTGTTTTTGTAATTTTTATTTTCAAGAGGATAAAACCAAGCAAAATGAAACAGAATAAAACCAATCAAAACAAAACAGTGTAAGTGATACAGCACTTCAAAGCAAAATAATAGGAAATCAACAATGGTTGCCATAATGCCTCTTGTTGTCTTCAAAATAGCTGCCCATAACTTCAGACATAGTAAAAATCAAACAAAACAGAATAGAACTAATAAAAACAAAACAATGAATGCAATAAAGGACTTCAAAACAAGGCAATAGTAAATTCAAAATGGCTACTATAATATATCTTATTATCTTTGCTAGTTGCCCATGCCATTGGATATAATAAAATCAAACAAGACAAAACAGAATAAAACCAAATCCAGTGAAACAATGAAAATGATGCAAGACTTCAGAACAAGACAATTGGGAATAACAATGGCTACTACCTTCAGAAAGAGATCCCCCCATAGATGCTATATTGAGTATTGTTATCCTCTGAATAGATGACCAGACTACTGGCTTTAGGCCTGCACAGTCAGTGAAACACTAAACACTCCAAGCATTAAGTTGTATTTTACCTCAATAGCTGTCATCACAGCCTGTGTTTCTCTGGATCAGCTGATCACTTATGGGGGTGGAGAGAGCCTTGGGTCTTCTTGTCTCCCAGCCCATGCGCCAGAAAGGGCTGGCATCTGAATCTCCCCACACTGGCCCATGCATGGCACTGACTCTCAGGGAGGGCTTGGCTTCTTGTTGGCTTCTTGTTCTCCTCCCCCTGCTGTCTGCAAATGGTGCTGACTCACGGGAAAAGGCTGGCATCAAGATCTCCCCCCAGCAGCCCACTCATGGTGCTGACTCTCAGGGAGGGCTTGGTTTCTTGTTCTTCTCCCCTACAGTCTGTAAATGGCACCTACTTACGGGCCAATTTCTTATAACAGATATCTTTATGACTAGTATTAAGGCCTCCCTAGGAGATGTTTGTTCTTCAGGGATGTCCTCTAGATGTTAGTAGTTCTTTATAGCTATCCTGAGAACCTACCTTCCCAATTTGTAAAGGATGCAAAATTACTGTTTGGCTCAGGACTCAATCCTTTGGTACTGGGCTGTAGTGCTGATTATGACCCCATACAATAACAGTGTTATCATACAAGAGAGAAAAATTGATTGCAATATGTATGACATTCTGGCTAAAGTGGTACAGTTAGTAATAACAATAGTTTTAAGTACAGCTAAACTACTGATGAGTTATGGTAACCATTAACCTACTACCTCCAACCACAGGAGCAAACTCTAAAGTTATATAACAATATCAAATGTATGCCATATAATTGCATGCAATTATTTCCCCCTTACTGGAGTGATTTTATCCTTCTACAGGGGACAGGAAAGGGTTAAAATGAGTAGGAGACAGGATAAAGTGATGAACAAGTTCAAATATAGTAGAGTCAAGGTTGGAGTCAAAGGATGATCACCCAAATTTTGGTTAACTTGAGGACACAGGAGGAAAAGAATGAAATAGAATGTGAAGGAGTAATCAGAAAGGAAAGAGACAATGTTTACTCACTTGAAAGCTTAAATTCAAGAATTGAGGAAAGAGAGAAAGGAGAATCAATAGAAAACAACAACAACAACAAAAATGGTAAGAAACCTAAACAGTGGAAAAAAAGAAGGAACAAAGAGAAGAATGAAAAAGAAAAGAAGAAAGGGGGAAAAGGAGACCAGAGAAAGAGAGGAGAAAAAAAAGCCCCAAAACAAAAATAAACATAAAATAACAAAATACAAAGCAAAATAAGACAACATTCAACCAGACAGGAAAGGGATAGCCAATCAGAGAAACAAGGGAGAATAAAAGTAGGAAAATACCTCTGATATTTATAGTTCTGAGATAGTGTCCATATTAGATCTCAGAAATGTGCTAGGTATGAAACTGATCTTGGCCACTGGATTTGGGGACTGGGACTGGTCTTCTGTTGGTGGAGTTCACCAGAGCCCAACTTCTGGCTCCTTGCTGCCATTTCAGACACTTCTGTGTTGCTGTCCTTGGTCTTGGGGTGTTCCCTAAAGTAATCTTTAATCTTTTGGCCACCAGTTGCATCACCTCTGCAATGAATACTAGCCTGTTGTCTGACCTGATGGCAATGGGGATTCGAAGACAGGGAATGATTTTCCTCAAAATAAATCCATCCACCTTAGATGCTTTTTCTGTGTGGGTGGGAAAGGCCACTATCCAGCCCAAGAATGTACACACAAAGACTAAAAAGTACTGGTAGCCACTGACCCTAGGGAAGCTCAGTGAAGTCCACAACGACAACTTTAAATGGGGCTCTCACAACACTGTGTACCTCAGGAGTGGCCTTGGGTCTCTGATGTGGGTTATTATAGGCACATGTTTTTACATGGTTCATACAATTCTCAGGCTATGCTGGAGAACTGTGGGATGTAGAAACATTGACCCATGCTGGTCTCAAGAGCTGTCACATGGACACATGTGACATGGGTGTCCTGATGAAACTTTTTGACAAAAGTTGGAGCTAGAGCCTAGGGGATTGCTACCTGGGCATCTTTGGATTTTTACCATCTGCCTGGGAGGTACCTATGATCATCAGTGTTGAACTAAGTGCTGTCATGTTGTGAGTAGTTAGGGTCCCATTCTGTCAGTGGACTAGGGAGCAGCAAGGCAGCCACAGTCACTGATCGTGTCATTTTTCCAGAGGTCAGAACATTTGCTTCTCAGTCCATTTTATGATTTTCCTAAGCAGCCTTGGTGTCTCCCTTTTGATGTCCCTGCCATTGTATGACTGCTGCTCTTTTAGGGGCCTGTTATTATTGATACACTGTGTCAGCTTGAGAAGTCTAGAAGCTTAAGTAGGTGACTCAGTGGCTTGGGATCTTGGGGTGTAGAAGACAAGCCATTACAATTCTAAGATGTTGTTTATTGTGTCAATTTGAGAAAGTCAGAAATTTAACTAAGTGATTCAGCAGGGGGGTCAGGGTTCTTACTTTGTAACATCTCAGCTTGTGTAAGAGGTAGACAGGCAGATTGTGTGTGCTACACCCACCCAAAGGATGTAGCCTGCTTACAATATAAGGGAGAAAAAGAGACTTGCTGACACCCCACACTGTTACTCTTGTTGCTTTGCTGTCTTGTGCCACCTTGAACAGTTGCCCTGGTGCCATGCCACCCTGCCTTGGAGCCAACTGATTATGGACTGAAACCTCCACAAACTGTGAGCTAAATAAACCTTTCCTTCCTTCATTTTGGGTGTCAGGTATTTTGTCCCAGCAATGGAGAAAAGTAACCAAGATAGGGCCCATATAAATCCTAAGAGTTTAAGGATTTATCTGCCATATTTTATGTATTTTTTTATGAGTTTATCAGACCCTTTTCTTTGTATAAACCCCATGTACCTGCAGGGTAGTGAAGGCGTACTTAGGCTCTGTGTATATATTAATACATACCCATACCAAAAAGCATTATAGGTATGCATATCCATAAATATCTTATTTATAGTTTAGCATTTCATGCTATTAGCACTGTTTGTATTTACTTTTTCCTCTATGTATTGACTTTGCAATATATTTTTCTACAATAGAATGTAGGGCATGTATTAGTGTGATGCTGGGGAATGCCATGACCCAAGCACCTGAGTTAAAACACTCATCACTATGCTAGTCTGCTCATGGATATACAAGAAGGCTTAGTCATGTCCGGAAGCCCCAGGTTCTGTGTGTTGGTGAGGGTCCGTTTGATCTCTTTAAAGGCTTTTTGATGTACTTGCTCCCACAACAGAGGGCTTTTGCAAGGACTGAGAAGTTAGGTATCTAGATTTTATAGAAACTGGTGGTCCCAAGGAATTCCTGGACCTGGTGTTGGGTAGTCAGAACTGGGATTGAGCAAACTGCCTGCTTTTTCTCGGACCCAAGTTGCTGCTGTCGCAGCAACAAGTGAAAATATAGGTATCTGACCTTTTCATAGCTAATTTGGGTCTTTTTCCTGGAGACATTATAGCCAGCCTCCCACATGAAAGCAAGGAGTTGTCAAGTCTGAATATCCTTTTTAAAAATTATTTAACATATACCCCAGGAGAGTCAGTTTACTTTGCTTTCTACCCATCTCCTCCTAGCAGACAACTTTTCATGCACAAGAGAGAAAAACGGGGAAGAGAAGAGCTATGGAGAAGATGCACACTCACCTCATTTGTCTCTAGTCACTCTCCTCGAGGAACTATTTCAGGTGCCTCTTAACATTGATGAGTTCAGTAATGAGCCAGATCAGACTCCCAAGGAAGTCTGACACCTCCATAAGCCGTATGAGATTGCCATGGAACTGCAGGTCAAGACTCCACATTTGAGTCAGCCCTTTTGGTCAGGTCAGAACCTTACCGCTGTCTATCTCATCTCATGCAAATACACAATGACTGCAACCCACTGGTCAAGGTCCAGAGCCCATCACCTTATAGTTGTGGTTTTGGTTTTAATGAAACTTACTCGGGCAACCCTGGGAGGTGATCAGGCTCTCTTTCTGCCTTTTAGGGGCAGGTATACTAAAACGAACCCAGGCTCTTATCAGTCTGATGAGCAGCATTCCCTAAGCTAGATCCTGGGCCTCACCAGGGTCCTTTGTGTGTCCAGGTGTCCTCACCCTGATACCTCAGGAGGGACTAGTGTCCACTGGCACCTGGTGGTCTTACCTCTCCCAGTGACTCAAGGTTTGTGCCCCAGTGACAGGGTAGGTGAAATGAAATATCATCTCTGCCTCCAGGATGAGCCCCCAAAAAGTAGCAGGATCCTTGCATAGAGAGTCAGGACACAGAGGCTCTTTCCAAGAAGTAGCATTTATTTGTGCCAGCGTTGACTCATTGGATCCACATCTAAAGGCTGAGCCCTGAACATGGAAGAGTTTTGCCTTTTAGACAAGTTTTTGTGTCTTTGCCTCTTTTATATAATAATACACTAAAAACTTTCAGCCTGATTAGATACAATCTATGTTACAGAGCCATGCTAAAACCATGCATGTGTACATAGGAACTAAGTATGTCGTGTTGTCTTTTTTGTTCAAAAAAGGCCCCACTGCAATTTTTTAAAGAGGGATCAAACTTGTGACCCTCCTGCTTCAGCTTCCCAGAGTGCTGTAATTACAGGCATGCACCACTATACCTGATTTCCTTTTCTTTTCCCGTACTCCTTTACTTTCTCCTTTCATTTTGAGAACTATAATATTCTGAGTGGTAATGAAAAACTGGTAACATGTTCATATTTGATTCAAGTATGTTTTAACTAAAAAACTAAAGCATTATAGGTATGCATATCCATAAATATCTTATTTATAGTTTAGCATTTCATGCTATTAGCACTGTTTGTATTTACTTTTTCCTCTATGTATTGACTTTGCAATATATTTTTCTACCATAGAAGTATCATATGTGGTTCTAGTTCAATCAGTTAAACTCCTGTGGCATTCTATCCTGTGACTATTACCCAATTCAATCATTCTCCTGCTGAGGTAGCTTCCCATGTCTTGGCTGTTTGGGATATAGTACACTGTCGTACGTGCTACAAAGATAACATCACCTAATTATAGTTAATATATTTCTTCTTCCTCTACTAGGCTGTAAACTCCTCTGGGGCAGTAATAATGTTTGACTTTCCTCTGTGTTTCAATACTTAATGAATCTTATACCTGACACAGCACAGACACAAAACAACCATTTGCTGATTGTAATGGGACCAGTGGGACGTGGAGGCTGCTTCTGGAAAGACGCTATGCCTGACCAGGGTGCTGATTTTCCACTTAGGACAGAATCTCTCCCCAGAATTTGTGCTTGATTATAGAGCAGCTGGGTCAGAAGGACTCTCTGCACTATTCCTGGGGATATGACTGCTGATCACTTGAGTGTGGCTGGTTTGATGGAGAAACTGAATTTCAAATTTTATTTCATTTTAGTCATATAGCTAAATGTGCTTGTGACTGCCATGTCAGTTATTAGGAACAATGTTTAAAGAAACAGTCTATACCTCCTGATAATAGAAGACAGAGTTTTTTGCTGTTGATGATGTATTTTTAAATGATCATGTTGATACTTCGAATGATAAGTGATTCAACAAGTATTTAGCAACCATCAGCCTACTGGGTGCTGGAGTTTCTTTTGTTAATTAAGTTAAATAAGATACTTATACAAAACCTTTCAGTCTCATGCTCAAGATGATGGCAGTTGGTTTCCCTGTTGTTCCATCCTTACCATGCATCAGAGTTGTGGGTCTAAACCTTTCCCCAGCCATGTTCCTGAGACAAGTTGGGTAATGCTATATTTCTCAGCCAGAGTCCTATTTACCCACTGGCTTAGAATATGCTTAAACACCACTTCTGAATGATCCTTCATGGCAGCAAATCTGAGGTCTCTAATTTCTTTCCTCCTTCTTTTTCAAGGATTTCAAGACTTGTCATACTATGTCCAGACTCTTACCTGTACCTTGCAGTCATTTTATAGATCCTAAGATCAGTTTCCCCAAAGCGCAGCTATAAACATGTTTCTTTGCAGCCCTGCATCCTCAAAGGCTCCTTTTCTAGAAGTCAAAACCTATTCCTGTCCTTGATGCTGAGTGTCCTGCAGGCAGCTCTCTTCTCTTCCATCCTGCTCCATCTGCTCTTGCTCCAACTATTCTGCTGTCCTACATGGTACTCTTGGTTTTACCACTACAAGGTGACATTGCCTCTATCTTTTTCTTCCTGCTTGGGCCTACATCTCCTCTATGTTCTTCCTGCTGAGCTCTGTCCCCCAGCTCTCAGCTAGAGGCTGCTTCTGCCATGCATGTGAGCAAAGCTCCTGGGCACCTTGCTGTTTTCCTTCTTACCATGTCTATTTGCACTGCCTTGCACTGAATTTATTTACAGGCATTCCACAAATTTAGGCATTCCCTAAACTTTAAAATCCATAAAGTCAAAGATGGTGTTTTTACATCTCTCCTAACCAAGCCAAACATAGTAGATGTGAAAGATATAAAAAGAGTAAATGATTTTACAAAAACAATTCAACGTTAGGATATGAAAGTGGAGTCCTTTCTTAATAAGGATGATCTTAAATATACAGAACAGTTTTTCCATAAAAATCACAGAATAAATCCTCTTAATCACAAAAAATGCAGATGTCTGCATGTAACAAGGAGATTAAAATAGTTGCAAAGTGAGCATGACACAGTGAATCACAAAGGTCTACTCTACCAAAAATTCCTATACACTAATGCTGTTCTTCATGTGGTAAAAAGCAGCTGTCTATCCCTGGTGCAATGAACACACATGTAGCTTCCAAAGATTACAGAGGCTAAAGATGATACTTAACTTCCAGCCTTTCACTTTGATTTTGCTCTACTTTTTTATTTTAAAGAGGATAAAACCAAGGAAAATAAAACCAATCAAAACAAATCAGTGTAAGTAATACAGGACTTCAAAACAATACGAAATCAACAATAGCTACTACAATGCCTCTTGTTTTCTTCAAGATAGCTGCAGATACCCTCAGATGTAGTAAAAATCAAATAAAGCAGAACAGAATACAAACAATAAAAACAAAACAATGAATGTAATAAAGGACTTCAAAACAAGATAGTAGTAAATCCAAAATGGCTACTACAGTATATCTTGCTATCTTTGAAACAGCTGCTTATACAATTGAGTATAACAAAATCAAAGAAAGCAAAACAAAACAGAACAAAATCCAATCCAACAAAACAATGAAAATGGTACAGGACTTCAAATCAAGATAATAGGGAATTAATAGTGGCTACCACCCTCAGAAGGAGATCCCCCATAGATGCCACACTGCATGCCACTATCCTCTGAGCAGATGATCAGACCACTGGCTCCAGACCTGCAAAGTCAGTGAAACACCAAAACACCACAAGCATCAAATTGCATTTCACCTTAATAGCTATCATTGCAGCTTGTGTTTCTCCAGATCAGCCAGTTGCTTGGCGGGGGTGTGGGGAGGGATAGGATTGCCAGCCTGCACACCAGAAGGGGCTGGGGTCTGGCTGTCCCCTTGCTGGTGTTGGCCCGTGCGTGTTGCTGGTTCACAGGAAGGGCTTGCTTTCTTGTTCTCCCCTGCAGTCCGTGAATGGCACTGACTCATGGGGGAAGGCTTGGGTCTGGCTGTCCACCTGCTGGTGGCAACCTGTGCATGGCACTGGTTCTCAGGGGTGATTTTGCTTTAGGTTTAGGTTCAGTGTTGACATTTTTGTGAAAATAACCCACTTTTGTTCCCAGATTAGGCAATGACAGAGGACAGATTGCTGGTTAGTCCTGCTATCTGCAGCGTGTTTTCTGGACATCCCAATGTGCATGGCCTGGTACTAGGTGCCACTGAGAATTATTAAGAATATCCTACTGACATCCAGTACATCAGATAGAGAGATGGTTTTATGAGCCATCACTGTGTACCAGGAAGGCTATTGATTTCTGGATTAAACTACAAAAGCAACTGTTGAGTGCCCCTCTGTGACCAAAAATGGTAATGAAATAGAAGCTTAAGAAAGGTCTGAATTCACTACAAATGGAAAATTTTAAATCCAGCTGTTTCTGATTTTTACAGTGGGAAATTGAATTAGCACTTTATCAAGCTTGTAAGTAAGACTGCCCAGCAGGACCATTGTCAGAGCCGGTGGAGACAGGCCAGGATGGGTGCGGAGTCCTCTGGGGAGCTAATTTCTTTACTCGCAGTGAGCTCTGCTTCCTCTGGCTGTTGTTGCTGTAATTGGCATCAAGGGAGGATGGCTGTACTGCCTGACAGTGATGATGATGATCTCCTTGGGGGCTCATACTTTATAAAGAAACAAAGAAAAGGAACACATCTTAAGCCAGGAGGTAGGAATACAAACAAGACTCCATCTATGCAGAGTTTGACTTCTTTAAAAAAGAGACTAAATTAGGGAGTTCAGCCCTATAATTCCTAAGGGTGTATGACTAACCCTGTTAAAAACTACTTTTGAGTGAAGTTTCCTATAGTTGGCCTACTGGGCTAATGTGGGTAGCAAGGGAACTGTCAGCAAACCTTGAAGTGCTTTCGATTCAATGATTTTATCTTGCTTGGTGACAGGTCAAAAATTTAAATTAGCAGGTAAAGCTTTTTCTTAGTATAACAGGGAAAGCAATAATGCACTTGGCATCTTTCTCCTTAAACATCACTTTCTAAATGAGCAATACTTACTGACTATGCCCTGGGAAGTGTGCATGAGGCAAAAGTGGTACTTTCTGAAACAGATGCTGGAAATTGAATTCCCAGTATTGAATGAATGGCTCTTGTCATCGTTGTTACCAGTCATGCTCATGAACATTTTCATTTAAATTGTATTTTATATTGTGCTCTAAGTATTTGTCCTAAATATTCCCTCCAAGCCTCATAATAGCCCTGGCAACTAGACATGGGATTGAGGGAGTTCTCTTCTCATTTTCACTCAAGAAAACTAAGGCCAGCAGTAGTTCTCAGGGTAATTACTGATAGAATGGAGGTATTATTATTACTGGTGGGAACCAACTATTTCTAGGTCCTAAAGCTTGAAGAGTCTTTTCCCCATCAGTGGAAAAGAACAATTTAGCAAAAAATATGGCAAAACCACAGAAAGATTGCACTCTCTGCATACTGCTATGTGCGTTTCACATTTCTTGAATGAATTTCCTGTTTCTCATCCTGGGAGCAATAAGTTCTGAATGACTTCCCATTTTGGTGTATCTATTATCTTCTCCGCTAGCTCTCAGCATCAGGCTGACCTGGGCTTCTGAAGGTTTATGCACGAGTTTAAATTACTGTGCTTGCTGCAATTGTTGAAAAGTACTCTCTAACTTTTCTGTCCAGCATAAACCTTTGCCTGGAAGCAAGTTTTGCTTCTGGCTCTTGGAATTTCAGTCTGGCTCTTGTAGATGTTACGGCAAGAAGAGTCTTACAATCTCCATTTTCCTTAAGTAACTTTTTTATTTTACTACATTTTTTCATTTACAGGAATTTTGGGAGGGCAATACAGAATCTCCACATTCCCAGTAACCAGCCTCCTCTATCATTACTATCATACATTAGTACAGTATGTTTGTTGTAACTGAACCAAAGTACTATTCATGTAAGTCTATACTTTATTCAGGAATCTTTAGTTTTCCCCCAGGGTTCTTCTATATCCCAGGATCCCATATTACATTACTTTTGCCATGCCTCCTTCCATAGTCTGAACTATGATAATTTCTTAGCCTTTTCTTGATTTTGATGACCTGGACAGAAATACTGACCTGATGAGAAATACTGGTTAACCATTTTGTACACTGCTGGGGTTTGTCCGATGTTCTTCTCATGATTACAGTCATGTTAGGTTTGGGTGAAAGAACATAGAGGCCATATTTGTGACATTCTGTCAAAAATATGAGCTACAACATTATTTATACCCTTGATGCTGGCCTTGGTTAACTGGCTGGGCAGTGCTGATCATGTTTCCCAGGTGTAAATCTTGTTAGAAGAAGAAGCCCTAGACAAAGTTAACTGAGTTTATTTGAGTAAAGACAAAAATGATGACAAATCAAATAGCCAAGCTTGTGGAAAACTCAAGTGAGCTATAGAGATAACCTGGTTGGTTTATTGGTTACAGAGCCTTCTTTCCACACAGAGCTCAGCTAAAGTGTTTGAAAATCCATATTGATTAGATCAGAAATCATACAGGAGCTTAATCCAAAAAGTTGCCTCCTACAAATTTTATCTCACCTTTTCCCCCTCTTTCCAAACTACAGGTATTGGAGGAAGTCACTATGAACAGCTCTTAAAGTGTGAGAGACTGTGTCTGCCTCCTTAAAAGTTGAGTATCTACATAAATTATTCAGATTTCTTCTAGGAGGGAAAATTGCCCTTGTCCCCCATTTATTTGTTGATATCCAGTAGACTCATTGATATCTACTTGATCCTTTGAGTTACAGCCAGCACATTTATCATCTTGCTTACTTTATTCCAGTTTTGTCCACTGGGAGCTCCTGTGGCTCTGACACACTACATCACTGTGTAGGATTGTTGTGTCTTGTTGTCTTTTGATCACTTCCTTGCTGGCACTACAAGATGCTCTAAGCAATTCTGTATTGTTTTCTGCCCTAGTCTTAGTGTCAGTCATTTCTCCAAGGAGCCCTGGTTCCTTTCATTAAAGAATGGAATTGGAAAATAAGATCTGGTGACTCTCTCCATTTTTAACAATGAAATATTTATACAGAAGTTAGAAGGAATAGAAGAAATATTACCATGATTTTCTTTTACTCTGTTTAGGTTTTTGGGAACCAAAGAGAATAGCCAATCAAGTCTAGTTTGCTCATGTTAGAACTTGAGACCTAAAAGGTAATACTACCTTTACAGAGTCACTGGGAGGGCAGAGGACTTTTTCTTGCTTTCTCTTAGGTAGGATAATATAGAATGTGGCTAATGGTTTTTCCAACATTTAGGAAAGATCAGAAGTTTCACAAATCGCTCATCCAATGTGAAATGTGAAGAGCTGAACCTTTAAATTTATTAGAAAAATATGCAGATGTATATTTTTACAATCTCTAAAGAGGGACAGATTTTTAGACTCACACACAAAAGTAAAATTCATAAAAGGAAAATAGTGTTAATATAACTACCTCAGCATTTAAAACTCTTGTAGGACTAAACTCTTGTAGGCCAAGGCTGGGAGAAGAATATGTACAGACCTACAGACAACAACAATACAAAAACAAATCAAGGGATAGAAAAATGAGAAATCAAAGCATTCAGAAGGCAATAAAGAAAAAACATTATACTCAATCAACTACATGATGGTTGACTTTGCCAATAATTGAGGAATACAAATTAAGCACTAATGAAGTGTGATTTCACATCAGTTATTGTCAAAGAGGGAGGCAGCAGACGAATATGAAGTACTGCCAAGGCAGGAGAGGCAGCAGGAGCACACGACTGATGGGAGAATAAAGCACATGAATCCCAGGATGGAAAGTGCAGAGCCTTTTCAGAGTCCAATAACAAAGTGATTGTTGCCCCTATGGCTGGCAACTTAGCTTCCAAAGCAGGCAAACATGCTTTTAGTTCAGCCTAATGGAGAGGTGTGTTCTCTGCATCACTGTAATAGTCAAAAAAGAAGAAAGAAAAGGAGAAGGAGGGAAGGAAGGAAGGGAGGGAGGGAAGGAGGGAGGAAGGAAGGGAGGGAGGGAGGGAGGGAGGAAGGAAGGAAGGAAGGGAGGGAGGGAGGGAGGGAGGAAGGGAGGAAGGAAGGACTGTGTCTGCCTCCTTGAAAGTGGAGTATCTACATAAATTATTCAGATTTCTCATGTCTATCAAGAGAAAGATGAATAAATAAAATACAGAAATCATAGAAATAAATAGTATAAAATAAATAAAACAAATCATGGAAATAAATATAATAAAATCTTGGAAACCTAAACACTATTCAAGAGGACTGGATAAGATCTACCTTTTATCTGCTTCCTATCTGCTTTAAAAAATGAGTGAACCTCAAGAATATTTCTCTTAAAAAACAAGTTGAAGAATGAAACACAATACTACAAATTATTATTATTATGCAATAAAACAAGGCTAGTGCAGAATATTTTCTATGTGCATATCTATGTGGACATAAAAATATTTTTTGAAAGTACCTAGTGACACTTAAAATGTCACAATATTGGTTAAAGTTAGATGACAGAGGGCAGTGGGGTGGAATTTATTGTTATGGTCTAATTTTAATAAGGAGAATGGATTCTTATATTAGTAAAGTTAAAAATCAACTTTTAAAAGAAAGAAAAAAATTATAGAAATCAGAAAAATATTTCAAAGAAACAGATTTTTGCTCTTAATAATGACAAATTCTTTTTCTAACCATATTTGTCAAAATTCCAAGAACTGCCATTTATTGCTGAAGAGAAAATAACTTTCTTGTTAGAAATCAGGTAATTTTCTGGATAAGTGTCCGTCTCGTGCCCCTTGAGCATGAGTCACTATAATTTTTAATTCTTTTATTTTCAAATGGTTTTTCTACCTTAAAACTCCTGAATAATCCTCTCACTTGCAAATTTACAACTTGTTCAATATGCATTAAGACTGAAATTCATTAATCATTGAAGCAACAATCTTTAGATAAAAGGGATTTATTTAAAGCAGACTGTTAGGAAGAAATCTTAAGTGAGAAATTAAATAAATATTTTAGTCTTAAAAGAGTAAAATAGAAAAAAATTCAAGTTGGTTTCTTTTTTTCTTTTTTGTCTTTTTGAGATAGGGTCTCACTATGCAGTTCAGGTTGGTCTCAAGCTCACTTTGAATCTACAAGGCTCCCCCTGCCTCAGCCTCCTGAGTGCTCGGATTATAGGCATGCACCACCAAGCCCAGCTATCAAGGTCTTTCAAAAAGAAATTTTAAATCAAATTTGTATGACTTGTTCTTCCTCCAAACATGGACAGAAACCAGAAGAGGTCAAACCTGTTAGTATACTGCAAAAACTGTAAGGAGGAAAAGTTTAGCTTATCAACATGTTTGAAAACTAAACAGAACTAATAACAAGGAAATATACATTTTTAAGAATTCTACTCTAAACTTCCTGTGAAACCATTCTCTGGAGCTCTGCCCATCCCTGGTGGCACAGCTGGTTGCTAAGCCAGCTCATGTCCGGCTCCCACTTCCTGGGGAGCAAACCTGGGGAGCTGTTTCCCCACCTCCTGCAGCTCTCACTCTTATTCATCCACCCTATAAAATGAAAACAAACCTCGCTGAAGTAATGATGCAGTTGGGATGATGATGAATTGATAAAGATTATTTTCTTTAAATGCCTTTCATGACTATTTGGTGATGCAAACATTTGTCTTGAGAGTATATTACGGTGAATGGAGCTGTTGCCAAATGCTATAAGATCAGCAGATAGAACTGAAAAAGTATATATGGTCCAAAATCTATAATAAATGCTGTGTAAGGGTAAAAAACAGCTCGAAGAGCAAAAGTAACTTGGAAGGGAAAAGGGGGAAAGAGGGAGGGGAAAAGGAAAAGATATAAATCTGTATATATGTATGTGTAAGATAGCTAAAACGAACATACTGCTGAATGTATTTGTTATTGAGAAAGAACAATTAACACTCATGATTAGATCAATTTTACATGTCTATATCTGTTAATATAAACAACCATTTTAAAGATAATGATACACAATATTGCAACCATTGTCAAGTTTCTTTTCTTTTTTTTTAAATTTTATTAATAATAATGACAATGATCAGAGTAAAGCAAAGCAGAGAGAACCATATTGAGCCTCGAAGACAAGACAGAAGAGAATCCCCCATACTTGCTACATTGTCTGCTGTCACCTTCCAACGAGATGCTCAGGTTGCTGACCAGAGGCCTGCAAAATCTACGAAACAATACTAGCAAATAGTTGGTTGATGTTCCTTAGTTGCTATCAATTTAGCCAGACCTCCGAAACAGCAGGTTACTGACAGGGGCTGGGGGGGGTGGGGGTAGGGGGTGTGTTTGTCCCTGATTCCAAGCCCGTGTGTGCGCCGGTGCCACTCGGGCCCAGCGGGCAGGGCCCCGCAAGGGGCCGTTCTCATTCTCCTCCTGAGTCCCAAGAGGTCAGGCCCCCGGAAGTGTCAAGTTTCTATCATCCTGTTTTGTAAACCTGTAATGTTACTGTTGTGCATTTACTCTAGTCGTTTGTTTGTCTGTTTTGTTTTTTGTCTTTATTATATGTGTCTTTTTTTCCTGCTTAAATTAAAAAAATAAAGATCAGCAGATAGGAGGGGGCCTCTGGTCTGACTCTCAAAGTGGAGGAGTAGAGGTTATAGCCAATTGCTCTTCCCATCCCTGGAGCCTTGGAACTGGGATGAATGTCACTGAACAAAGTTCTGTGGCCTATGTAGGAAGACTGAGAAGCATGGAGGCAAGGGCAGGAGGCATGGATACTCAGACTGACTCTGCAACTGTCATAGTGACTTTCTTCATAGCTGGGACAAAATTCCTGATGCTGGCAACTTAAGGGAGGCACAGGGTCACAGAAGGAGAGAAACGCTGAGCCATCAAGGAAGGAGCTGGCTAGGGAGATAAATTCTTCCAGGCCGCACCCCTAGTGATCTACCTTCTCCAATACAACTGCATCTCCTAACAGAAAGTCAGCTACAAACCCTGGAATCCACCTTCCTCAAACCTCATCTTTGAGTGCATGAGATTTGGAGGGTGGGGAGCATCTAAATATAAAGCATAACAGCTACCAACTCATTTTCTTCACTTTTGTGAATTTTTGAATCACACTGTCTCTGGAGGTGTTCACATTGCTGTAGACAAGGTTTGTGGTTCCTTCCTGTTGTGATTCTCTGGGATGATTCCTTGGCTCAGTGACATTTGAAGTATACTAGAAACAATGGAACTGAAGTGTGTTCCTGATTGTTCTCTTGGATTTAAGATACAGGAGAGGCTGGAATCCATTGGTACCAACCACTCCTTGGTGTGGAGCCTGCCAGTGATATCCCCTTTCTGGAGACTTCCTTCCAGGGTGTATTTCCTATGACTCAAGTCACAGAAACTTAAAAGTAAAGTTGTATTTATGGCAACAGACTGGAAGTAAGATATTCCTGGGAAATTCAGGAGATATGAGGATTTGTGTGGCATACCCAGTTAGTTCCTAGACACCAAGTCCAATCCCTGTATCTTGGCTCCACAAAACAGACTCCTGATTCTTGTGCTTCTCAAAGTTGGAGACCTCTTTTAATGGGGAACAAATTCCTCAAACATCCAGCGTTTCCTTAATCAGAATAAGTATGAAAAGTCCTGCTGCACAAAGTTCCCTGTGTTTCATGAATGATACTGGTTCAGGGTGTGACAAGTCTGTTTCTTTCACTTTTCTCTACTAAAGCCACAAAACATTCCTTTTACAAATACTTACACAGCACAGGACATACCAAAGAACAAATCAGTGTCCTACCCTTATGGAGCTTATGTTCTAGACCCAAAGCTGGCCAACCGTCTGTAAAGGGCCAGACTGTATTTTCACTTTGTGAGCCATGCAGTTTCATCACAACTACTGAGCTCTATCATCTTTGCTCCAAAGTGACCATAGGTGGATGAACCTGGCCATGTTACAGTTATGTGTGATATTTTATTATTAATGTTAATTATTAACAGGTGGTGGACCAGATTTGCCTGGAGGACTATGATTTGCTGACTGCTGCTCAGGACAATAAATAATAAAAAGAAAAATTGTGTTTTTGTTAGAATACAAGTGCATGGGAATGTGGTTTGGAGTGTGGAACAGGTGAACATCAATCCTTTTTAGCAGGATGAGAAAGTGGCACTCCATCAAGAGCTGGAGAAGGTGAGCCAGCCCTGGGCTCTCTGATGGAAGTGAATTACAGGTGGAGGGAAGAACCATGCACAATCCTTCCTAGAGAGGAGATTCTGACAGTATCCTCTTCACTGATCATGTTTCTAAGGATGGCACTTGCTTCTTCACACACCACTGCAGTCACCCAGCCTCTTGGGACACCTCTGTCACATCTGTTTCTGGTCATCTCCAAACCAAGTCTTAGGATTTCTGGATGCTTGCCTGATTGATTTCTGCTCCTAGTTTGTGATGAATGAAGAGGGATGAGATAGAAGAAAAAAAAGTTATTCAGAGTCATTTACTTCACAGACTGACTGCCAGGTTTTTCTTTCCTTTTTAAATTCATTTATTTATTTTTTGGAGGCAAAGGGTAAAACTACCTTTCTTCAGTGTTATATCTCCGCGTACATAATTACATAAAGCAAATATTCAAAAAGAACTTTTGTTCATTTCTTATTTTACTGTATTTTCCCCAAATTCTTGTCTATTAAGCAAGCAAATAAGACCATCCAATGCTATTATTAAAGAGAGGCATCTAAGCAGGCAGTGAGAGCCTACTTTCTTTTCTCTAACTTTCAGGTGTGTATTACAAGGCACTGCAGAATTTCATGCTGCAAGCCCCTGGCAGATCTGTTTGTAGATACTTGTGAAATTTAATTTTCTTGGACACTTGTTATCCATTTATTTCATGTTCAAGGTGATTTAAGTGCAATGCTCCCAATTCAATTGTTTATAACTGTTCTCACATTGACTGGAAGGATGACATGTAATCACACAGTGTTATAGTTAGGTTCCCATGGCCCTGCCAAATCTAATGCAATGATGGCATGGATGCAGCTGAGTCTAGTGTTCATGATTGATTTGCTGTCCAGCACTGGGATTGGCAATGTGAGTGCTGCACCTGCCCAGGGGTGGAGTCGACCTGCAGTGTAAGGGTGGGAAGAAGGCGTGTCTTCCCTGTCTTGTCTGATTTGAGCTTTGCTGTTTTGTGGCCACCATGAATGACTGCCCCCCTGCCACACCATGCTGCCTTGGAGCCAGCTGCGTAGGGACTAAAACCTCCAAGAACTGTAAGAAATAAACCTTTCCTTCCCTAATTTTGGGCATCAGATGTTTTGTCTCAACAATGAGTAAAAAGTAACTAAGACAGAATTTGTTACCAATGGAGTGAAGTCTTCGCTGTAACTATACCTGACCATGTGGTTCAAGAGCCTTTGGAAATGGCTTGTAGGAAGAGTTTGGAAAGGTTCGGAGATGTCACCTGAAAGAGTGGCCCTGGAACAGCATAGGCTGTTCCATATGGGAGCTTCTGGTCAGAGCTCAGAAGATCAGAGGGCTGATAGAAAGCCTGCCAGTAAAGACCAGGCTCGGAAAGTTTCTGCTGGGAAGAAGGACTGCATTGGTTGTTTGACTCCACATGATGTATGTTATGGCTTGGCAGAAAGTTTGTCTGCATTTCGCTCATGCCCAGAGACTTCGCCTGAGACTGAGATTAAGGGCAATGGACTGATTAATCTTGCTAAGGAAATTTCAAGTCAGTCAAATGTTGAGGTGGTGACATGGCTATTGTTGGGGGCTTTTATCCAGATTTATGTTGTGAATCAAAAGCAAAGAGCCTCAGATGGTGATTTAAAACATCGTGAGTTTGGCCAGAAAGCTGTGGACTGTAAAGATAGAGCTGAGACCTCAATTGCTGAGAAGAAACAAAGAAATAAAAAAGATGGTCTGGAGCCATCCCGGGTAGCAGCAGGTCTCCACCTTTTGCAGCCTCAAAATGGCAAAAGTGAAAAATTTTGCCCAGAGGAGAAATCCACAGAGCACCATGTTCCAGAGTCGTAATGGAGGCCACAGGAGTTTCCAAAATGGTGGCAGCCAAACCAGGTTCCAGAATGGCAGCAGCGTAGAGAAGCTTTTCCTCACAGTCAGATTCAGAGAGCTCAGTGATCCAGGCACTCAACCCCTACAGCCAAGAGGAAAGCCTGGCTGCTACTCTAGCTGGCAGTGGATCTTGGCAACATCCACGCAGTGCTGATTTTAAGTGCAAGAAAAATGCACAAGTTTTGAGGTTAACCGCTTCCACCCCAACTTCAAAGGGCCTGGGAGGCCAGAAAATATGCCCTTGAGAAAGCAATATGTAAAGATGTAAGGGTGAAACCAAGGGTGCAATGGAAAACCTAGGGAACGTGATCATCCAAGGAAAGCTGAAAGAGTTGAGCAGAATGGGCCTAGGAGAGAAGCTATGGGAGTTAAAACCCCTGAAAGTGCTCTGGGGGTGGAGTCACTCAAGCCTTTTGGTGCTCACAGTTAGATTACTTCGGATGCTGAGCATGGAACTTCAGAACTTAATGTTCATCCTGCTAGATGTTGGACTTGCTTGGGTTCCAATGCCTGTGTTCCTCTGTGTGTAACTTTTGGAATGGTAATGTTTATCTTGTGCCTTTACATTTTGTAAGTGTTTAACTTGTTTTTATTTGTACTGGGGGTTACAGTTAAGAGTTTGCCATAGATCTTGGAGGAGACTTGGGACTTGAACTTTTCAGCAATGCTGGAACTTTTAGGACTCTGGCAACTCTTGGAGATGGACTAAATGTCTTTTGTATAAAGGATGTACATGAATCTTTCGGGGTCAGGGGTGGAATGTTATAGTTATGTTCCTATGGCCCTGCCATTTCTCACGTAATCATGGCATGGACCCAGCTGAGTCTAGCGTTCATGATTGGTTTGTTGTCTAGCACTGGGATTGGCAATGTGAGAGCTGCATGGGCCGGGGTGGAGCTGACATACAGTGTAAAGAAGGCATGTCTTCACTCTCTTGCCTGGTTTGAGCTTTGCTGTTTTGTGACTGCCATGAATGGCTGCCCCCCCCCACCCCCGCCACGCCACACTGCCTTGCGGCCAGCTGAGTATGGACTGAAACCTCCAAGAACTGTAAGAAATAAACTTTTCCTTCCCACATTTTGGATGTCAGGTGTTTTGTCTCAACAATGAGTAAAAAGTAACCAAGACACATAGTGCTCCTTGGAACCAGACTTTCTTTTAATTTGTTTATTCCAGTCTGAGATTTCTGCCTTTCTTAATGAGAGCAAGTAAATCATATCTCATTTTTTTTACTCCACCTTAGGGGGTTAAAATGCGTATTCCAGCCACCTGTCTCAGCTTTACTGAATAATGTTTATCTGACACTAGAATTGTGTAGTTTCCTGAGCTGTCTCATTTCTCAGAGTTTACATACATGAAGAATCCATGTTATTCTTTGAGATTTATTATGTCAGTCTTGCTGGGAGTGGTAGCTCACAACTGTAATCCTAACACTCAGGAGATTGAGGCAAGAGGATTGTTGCAAGTTCAAGGCCAGCTTGGGCTACAAAGTGAGTTCAAGGCCAGCCAGAACTGCATAGTGAAACCCTGTCTTAAAAGATAAACAAACAAATGAACAAATCACAGTTAGAAACAACTGTAGATCAAATAGTCAAAGACATGAATTGCAAAATAACAAAATTCTGGCATCAAAAACATAATCTGTATGTTTTAAATATGTAGTAAAAGTGTAAACTGGTTACATATGATCAAGGTTCAATTTTTATCAACTTGAAATAGTCAAAGATATTTTATGTAAGCCCTATAGTAAGCACAAAGAAAAAAATCAATATTCAATACACAAAACATACATAGAAAAGATTTTAGGTACGCTACTTAATGTGATTTAGGTATGGTTTTAGTATGGTTTGAGTATGAACCCCTTAAGGTTTATGTGTGATTTATATAGCGCCATTAGTAGAGGGTGTCTGCAGTACCCACCAGCTTTGTCCCCTGTACCCACGTCCCCACCAGGGAGGAAGGGAAAGGTGAACAGAAGGCAGGATGGTGCAGGAGCTATGTCTGTGAGCTCTGGGGCCAGAATGCCTGGGTTGGAATTCTGGTCCTACAGATACTGGCTTTATGATTACATTAGGCACATCACTTAACTGCATTACATTTTATTTCTTCTTTTCCATAATGGTAATAGCACGTATTTTTCAGGGGTTGCCAGGGAAGATTATGTAAAATAATGTGTAAAGTACACTTGATTTTCATTCGTGGTACTTCTGGTCCATAAAGGGATCACTGAATTAGGGAAAATTGAGCCAGTGTCCTGTGGGACTCTAACCCTAGAACCAGGAATGGGAGCCAAAAACTCAGCTATCCAAAATATGATTCTCATTATTTGTGATAGTTCTGTTGCATTAAGTAACCTCCAACACACAATGAGGAAGAACTGTAGCTCTGCTCCTAGGGGAACACAGGCTAGGTTCCTGCAAGTCCCTGGTCACATCATTTTTATCAATACATCAGGGCATAACCTGGTTTTCTGGGCTTCTGTGTCAGACACTTTATTTAATAAAAAAGGTTGACTCATGAACATTGGACTCTCCACCGGCAGCACCATTGCTCATGCCTGAATGAAGCGTCTTCCCACAGCCTCCCTGCACTTGGAAGCACTAACAGTGCTTCAGCATGATGTGTGCAGGCATCATAAACAGCGAAGTCACCTAAAAGCCCCCAAATGTGAAAAATGTGGCTTCCTTACAGTATAAAACCTGGAACAAGAAGGCAAAGCTGTCCATCAGGTAACTCTCTCCACATGTCCACAGATGTAGATATCGATTTGGGGGTTACAACTAAGTTTTAGTAAATAAGTGAACTTGTACATACAGAACCCATGAATAATGAAGATTGGCTGTACCTAATGTAATGACTTCTGGGAAGTGTTCATTGTCATTATTACTGTCATTGTGCTGGGAGGGAGAGGTAATGAAAGGCAAAGACATAACCCTGCCTGCCTCCTCCACTCAGCTGGCTATGTGGTGTACATTGCTGGAAGGAAAAGAAGTAGCAGCACATTCCCACATTGCTCTGGCTGATTGTTCTCTACATTCCTTCTATACATTCTCTATTTTCTCCTTCCTTATTTCCTATCCTCCACTCTTCTTACTGTGTGCAAGGGACTAGTTTAATACTGTGTACAATGGATATAAAGACCAGAAGGCATTGCCTCTCCCCTCCAGACTGCATTGTCAATTAGTAGAATGATGAGACAGACACATGTATCTCAAAGAGCCAGGATCCAAGAAGCTCTGTGAGCATGTCACTGAGTCCATCCAGAGGTCTCTGGTCACATTTTGCTAACTGGTCTCCTGCTTGACAGTAGGCTCACTTATAGGAAACAGGAATTCAAGCATCTTTGCCACAATTTTTTTCTATTAGCATTTCCTTGACGTAGGCCCTATCTTGGCATTGTGGTCCAGGGTGTGACTTGGGAAATTGTTTACTTTTCTGATATGTTTTTTAAGCATCTGTTGTCTTTTTTTCTAATACAATTTCCTTGTTGGTTGCGTACACTGACTCTATGCTGCCTTTCTGGAGAAGAGTCAACTGGATGCTCCATTCACAGAATGGAATTCAAGAACCAGCAGCTAGATGCTTGAAAGTGATATAGCAGCAAAACCTCCTCTGATCGAGCACATATCCCAGTATTCCCAGTATGCGTTGGGCAGAACCAGAGTCCAGAGCAGAAAGACATACTCCAGCCAAATCTAAGAGGGAATTTTTTTTGACAGCTCCCACTGTCTTTGCAGGGTGAGAGGGGGAGGCTGGAGCGCTCCCTGTGTTAGGGCTCACCCAAAGACCAAACCGTAACCAGCAGGAAGGATGTGTGTGTGTTGGGGGGATTTATTTTAAAGAACAGGCTCACAAGTTATGGAGATTGGCAAGTTCAAAGTCTGCAGGGTGGGCTGGCAGGCTGGAGACCCAGGGAAGAGCTGATATTGCAACTTGAGTCCAAAAGCACATGAAGGCAGAACTTCCTCGTTGGAGGTCTGTGTTTTTCTTTTGAGGCCTTCAATTGATTAGATGAGCCCATCCACATTATGGAGGGTACCCTGGTTTACTCCAAGTCTGTAGATTTAAATGTTAATCACATTTTTAAAACACTTTGCAGCATTATCTAGACTCTCTGACCAAATACCTAGGTACCATTGCTCAACCAAGTGGAAATACAGCATCAATCATCCCACCACCTCCCTCAATCTTCTACCCTGGTGTTTCCATATCTAACATCTAAGGATCAGCATGTGATTTAAATCCAAGGCTCAGGAAAAAACATGCATACACCCACTGTATTCATCACTTAGAATCACCCACTGAGTGGACTAGTTCACATGGCAAATGTGAACTCTATTCCAAAAGAAAGGGAATGAGTCCATTCATACATCCTCTTCACTCAAGGGCAAGTAGAGTTCCAGTGTGATCTGGCACCTGTTGCTCCAAGAAACTCTCTAGCAAGAATGCACATGTCTAGCACCACAGTGAGTCAGATGACAGGGTGGAGGACAAGACCACTGGACCCATCCTGAAGCTGTATGAGTGAGCATTTGTACACTTCCCATGCAAGGAATGTGTGGTGCTCTAACCTTACAGGTATCTACCCGATTGTTACCTTTGGGGATTGTATCATGTTATAATTCTAGTCATTCGGTCCTACTTTTTCATATTTTGGGTTCCTATTCACCATTTATTAGCTTTCAAAGATTTCATGTTCCTCTGTGGTCCTTACTTACTTACCCTTGAGTGAATTCCCTAACAGGATATATTTCTATTTATATTATAATAAAATCTGTCTTTTATAGAACTAGATAAAACCATGGGCACAGGCAGATTATTATAAAAAGTCCTTGTTCTTGAAGTTAAAAATCTAATAGTTAAAGCAATGCATTGCTTCTCTTTTTATTTATTTTTTGTTAGTTTCTTTGTTCATTTTTTACAAATTGTACTTTTCCTCAATTCTAAACTGCCAGTTTTAGGATTAGCTTGCTGAACATTAACTTGAATTCAGTCTATGCTTTTGAGGTTTGTTCTTTCTCTTTTCAATAACTCCTAGGAACATTGGCTCAAGAAATTTGTTCTCGTAATTAGCAGCAATTCTTTCAGTGCTGTAGTGATTTTTTTATTGTGAAGTATTTTCTCCTCTTCTGTATGGAATAAGAACCCAAGACCATAAGTTGGGAAATGGCTTCAAAAGTTGAGGGCAGGTCTCTAGAAGCTGTTGCTGTACCAGCCTTGAAACGTCACAGTGCCATTCCTAAGTCCATTCTTACATGAAACAAAGGCATTACACAGTTCATTCTTTAAAGGTACCATTTAGCAAATAACCCCAGAGCCTCTATTTTAAGATCCTGCAAAATTGATGCAGTAAAATGATGTAGCTGGTTCTTGAAAAGCTATGCAAAGGCATAGCCATGGAGATTTCAGAGTTCAGAAAGAAGCTGTATCTGGCCTCTCTTTTGGGGGAGCATATTGAGGCTCTGAGAACTCCTGTGATGCATCAGGCAAGGCAAGAAAATAGTCTGTGCCCTAAGGAAATGTTGTCCACTCACACCGGCTTCAGAATTTTGCATGTCTGGGTCACCATAGAGGCCCACAGTTACACCAGGTTGGTGCTTTTGTGAATGTGTTTTTGGGCTGGTTGGTGATGAAGCAGATGACTTTAGTAAAACCAGGGATTCAGCTGTTGGATTATGAAATAGACTCACTATCCTGGACATGCTCACCTATCATTACTAAGACAAAGCATACCTTCTTTGAAACAAAAAAGTAGAAGAGCTTTAACCAAGGGCCCTGCCAACTGGGTTTATTCAGTGATTAGTTATTGCCTTACTGTTCATTCATCAAAGTCATCCATGACTTCATGCAACTATTGACCTGGGTAATCACCAGGTCAGTCCTCAGGAATGATCCCTTATCCAGGTGCAGGCACTCATTGTTGACTTTAGGCTGTGAAATTCATCAGGCATTTGATACTGTCAGAAAGATCTTGAAAATTTTGCACTGTTTAGGGTAGTATTCAGTGATGACTATTTGCCCTTGCCCTTCCAAACACCATTCAGGCTTTAATTCTTAAGTTTGCCTGTTACAAATTACCTGTAGTCTTCAGTTTTTCAAGCTTTTTAGCTACCAAGAAAAAGAACTTTTTGAAGGATGGAGCTAGTGGCATGTGCTATGACAGCTCAGATTTATATGAACCCAAGAGTGTATCATACCTAGTTTCCTACCATGAAATCACCTGGTGCATTCAGGTCATTTTGTTGAGCACTTTCATCAGTTTGCAAGTGTGAGCATTTTAAGAGGCACTTGCAGGGATGCTGGTGTTCATTATTCGCAAGAAGATGGAAGAAGAGCATCAAAGTATTTTAAGAAAAGGTGTGCAGTTTGATGTTTACTAGTGCACTTATCAAAGGAAACATTTAGGGGATTTTCCACCCTGTTATAGGCCTTCTTATCCCTTAGTCTTTCTTAGAAGCTGAAAATCCAGTCCCTATGCTGAGATAGTTCAGTCTCATGGAGGAGTCAAACAGTGGAACAAATTACCACAACACAATGCCAAAAGGAGTTGAGGGGCCAGTGGGCAGGGACCCTGGTATGAAACCAAATGTCTTGCTCGAAAAGTAAGAGACTGAGCTGAGTTGTAGCCCTTCATGAGTTTCTTGAAAAGGCAAGTAAGGTGGGTGTCTAACATCCACATTTATTTTTCAGCAGTATTTCTATTAATTGTTTATTTTAATCTTATGAATTTTATTGTGTTTAGTAAGCTCTTAGAGTCTGACAACATCTTATTCATCAGCATTGGTTTTCAAAGACGTCACACATTTTCATCTATAAATTGTAATGAGCTTTTAGAAGAAGGGTCATAGAGACCACAACAGAGCCTGCCAATTGGAAGTCCAAATTTATTTATTATAATATATTAATTAATTATAACTAGGACTGGGAACATTAAAATCTTGTTAAAATCATTAGCAGCAAAGAATGACTTCAGTAGTGGTCCATATTGGATCTGCTGGAAGAATACTGCAAAAGGAATTTTAATTCTACTTCTCAAAAACTGCAAACAGATTTTACGGAAAAAGATAAGAGAGAAAATTTTCTAGATAAGGCTGAGGCTTGATGGAAAAGTTTTCTAGCTGAAAGCAAGATATTGGACCAAGGGACTATGGATCATCACAGTGACAAATTTTATGCTTGAACTATATCAGGGTAGAGATCTTGAATGTCACATTTGGGATATTAAGGTCATTATCAGTTGATGAATTTCAGCTAATAAATTTCTAAACTACAGAAGTTCCCAAATCTAAGGACAGAGAGCAGCAGTGGGCTACGAGTATATCTCAGTGGCAGAGCGTTTGTCTAACATGCACGAGGCCCTGGGTTTGGTCCCCAGCATACAGAGAGAGACAGAGATGGAGACAGAGAGAAAAAGAGAGAGAGAGAGAGAGAGAGAGAGAGAGAGAGAGAGAGAGAGATTATTTCAAAATCAGGAGAGTGAGTGAAACTGCAGTTTATATCATGTGATGCAGCCCAAGATCCTTTCCCCCACTGTCTTGTTATTCATTGCTACATAACAGTCACCCTAAATTTTAATGAGGAATTTATTTCCTTACAATTCCGTAAGTGACTGGACCCAGCTAAATAATTCTTCCACACCATAGAACGCTGGCCATGGGGTTATCTGAGGTTTCTACTGGGTTGGAACAGCCAAAATGACCATTCACATGTCTGATGGCTCATGAGTCTAAATGGGAAGCTAGGCTCAACTGGGATACTAAAATGACTGAATCTCAAACTCTCTCTCTCTCTCTCTCTCTCTCTCTCTCTCTCTCTCTCTCTCTGTGTGTGTGTGTTTGTGTGTATGTGTCTTAGGGCCACCTCCTCTATGATTGGCCTTCCCTCTTGGCCTACCTATTACTTCTCTACATGTCCTCCTCTAGGTTTCTTACATGACATCTCAGGCTACCAAGTGAAAAAGAACTTTCTAAGTATTCTTAACTGTCAGAAAAATAAATACCAAAACAATCAAGTATTAAATTAATAATATTTAGTGTTTTCAACATCAATTACATTTTTTTTGCAAAATCTAAAGAATGACAACATAAATAAATTCCTGTATGAACTACAATGAAAATAAAAATAAAATTCTACTTCAATTATGACACCTAAGGCAGTCTTCACATGTTAAAACAGCATATTTCATATGTAAGTATATCTTACAGTGATAACATGTTTTCTGTCTTTTTTTGTAGAACATACTTGACCTCTTGCTGGCCTTACTGTTTTGTTAGGAAGTTCTTGTAATGTTTTACCTGTTTATTCGTGGTCTGCTCCAGAATTCTTTTGTGGAGTTCTTTGAGTAGATACATATCATTCTTCCTCTGTTGTAATTGATCTTTTTTTCAGTTCCAGTCCCAACTTGTCTGTTACAAACAATTTCCAATACTGAATCAGAGTGATGGCATTCCATCTAATAGGTTTCACCTCTGGCAAGAGCCTAAAAAACGTTTTATGACCTAGTTTGAACATAACCATTTTGTAACATTTCTACTAGTCAAATATTAATTTACACTATTGTTTTCTTTCTCATCTGAGTCAAGTTCTTCATTTTCTACTTCTCTATCAGTCATTTCTTGTTCCATCTTACTGCCACAGCTTCTTTGGCTTATATGATCCATGTCATAGAAATAATCTATAAAACAGTTTGCATCTTGGTCTCACATGGTAACTTTGTCTATTTTGTTTACTACTGTAGACTATGCAGACCTGCCTTCAAAATCCTGTTACATGCCAGGTACAGTGGGGCATGCCTATAATCTCTGCTATGTGGGAGGCTGAAGCAAGAGATTTGCAAGTTCAAGGCTAGCCTAAGCAACTTAGTTAGACTCTATCTCAAAATAAAAAGGGTAGGGCATGTAGCTCAGTGGTTAGAAGGCAGTCTCTACACTAAAAAATATCTGCTAGACAATAATTTACTTCCCTACCATCCTTCCCCCCACCCTTTTCTTCTTAACAAAAGCACCCTTGGGGTGAGATACCATGTGCTGTTCTAGAAAGAATGCAGTCTTTAGATAGAGATAGACCCACGAAGAGCATTTCTTTTTTATATAGCTTTGAGTATATCACTTGCTGTTTGAGGCCCAGTTTTCTCATCCATAAAATAGGAAAGATACTTAACTTTCAGTGTAGTGCCAGGTCCTTAAGCACTTAGTAATGGTAATGATTATCATAACTAGATGCTGTTTCTGGCCCAGGCTGTCAGCAAGATTCTCTTCTGTGTAGCAGCCTGAAACTATACATGCAAAAAGGAGTAAAGAAACAGACCTAGGAATGTGGAAATGGTATCATACAGTGCATACCTTTTTTCACAGGGCTTCTTGCATTTAGTGTAGGTGAAATTCACCTATGTCATAAGTGTATCAGTAGTGGATATATTCCATTACATAAATACATCAGTGTATTTAGTTATTCTGTTGGTGGACATCTATGCTGTTTCCAGTTCTTATCTATCATAAATACAGCTGCTGAAAATATTCTAGAACAAGCCTTTATCAGGTCTATAGTCTTCTGCTCTACCAATTGAGCTGTCTTTGTATGGGGGTATGCTTTCATTTCTCCCAAATATATACCTAGGAGTGGAATTCCCAGGTCATAAGACCATTACATCATGGGTAACCAAATCACCTGAGGAATCACTTTCAACCTCCTACCAAAGTTGTGAAAGCAAGTTTTCATGTTGCATTGTACTAGATTGGGCTAATTCTACATGAAAAATCAAAACAAGATGTTTAATAAAACAAACTATACATACATAAAAATGTAACACAGAGCATAAAGTGGGTAAAACTCGTGTGTTGATAATTTATCACATGTGCATACACCTTGCTGTTTGTCACATGAGTAGGCAATCACAAAAATCACTTCCTGTCTTCCTCTGCATGCACTATTGTGACACACACTGGGCTAATGTTAAAAAAGTAAATTTTTTCATCATCAAATTATGATCTGGGTATATTTCACCCAACCTTAGTCATATTGAGGTATACTTTCAGTGAGGATGAGGGGAGGAAGAAGAAAGTCTCAGAAGAGGTGGTGCTGGAGGAACCTCAGGGCACCTCAGGGCTTAGGTTTGGATTTCCATTGCTTTTCCACAGTCAGAGGAACCAGGGCTTTTTGGGGACATGGCTGATTTTAGGGCTGGGAAACAAATAGAGATATTTCTCATTTAATGGCCCATATATTTAACAACTGTTCAGACTTACAACACATCTGTTTTTGGTACAGTTCAGTGCATCTTGTTTATAGAGCCTCAATGTCTTTTTTGTACAGTTCACTGTGTTTATACAGTACTATAATTTTTGCTGATTGTACTGTATAGTACAGTACTATAGTTTTATGTTCTGTTATACATTACTGTATTGCATATAAGAGTTATGCAAATAAAAGCAAAGTCATCAAGTTGGCGTTTCCTGTGACCATTTCTTTGTTCTGAATATTGTAATGTACACACTATATACAGTTCCTCATTTAGCAACCAATTCATTTAACGACCCAGTCCGGAAACAAAGCTAGGTTGTTAGACAGAATGTCTGTATGCAGATGGGCCTGGAATACTTTGTCATGTAGAAAGCAAGGATGTGCTCAAACTTAACAAATATTAATGGAAATCTGTCAAAGTCATCTGAGAAACTTTCAGTGAGCAAAGATGGAACAATTTGAATACCAAATAAAGTAGTATTTGACTATAACACCAAGTATAAAATAAATATACATGAGGCTATATTGATAGAAGTAAATCAACAAATGAAGAAGAGATAAATCTTTGCCGAAGTGCAAATAATTTCTATGGACACTACTCCTTTAGGAGATGAAGCATAACTGCCCACTCTGTAGGGTGAGCTCTGCAAAAGCATTTCACAGGGGCTCGGGTGGAGTAAGAAGTCCATAGTGAAGACATGGAACTAACACTGCCTTCACATCCAGGTGAACAAGGTCAGCACTATAGTAATAAATCATAGCAGTAACAGGCACCATCAATAGGATGGGGCAAAAGTGACACTTCACCTCTGTGGCCTTCCCGGCCAAACCCAAACATCATGACAGAAACATCAGACTAGTCCCAGCTGAGGGACATCCTACAAAACATCTAGTCAGTACCTTCCAATATCATCGAAGTCCTCAAAACCAGGAAAGTTTGAGAAACTATGACAGTCTATAGAAGTCTAAAGAAACACAGTGACTACATATATTGTAGAATCCTGGCAAGAACTCTCAAATGGAAAAAAAGATTTTAGGTAAAAACTAAGAGACTTCCAATAATGTATGAACATTAGTTAATAATGTGTCAGTATTGACTCATCAATTTTGACAAATGTGTCAGTGGAAAGTAAAATGTTAACAATGGGAGAAAGTAGGCGAGGAAGATACAGGAAACTTTGGCATTATCTCCACTTCTTCTCTAATTTGAAACTATTCTAAATTAAAAATTTATTTTTTAAAAAAATGCATGGGCACTAGGGAAACTGAAAATAGTTCATTTTGGCTGGTACGGAAAGAGTGAGGTGGGAGTTGCTGAGGAGAGACGCTGAAGATAAGAAAGTGTTCACGTAATGCAGGGTCTCTTGTGCCTATCTCTCTCCTTGCTCTAAAGGCCGCAAAGGAGGCTGAGTCCAGAAGAGAAAAGGGAATTTGAATTTGAGAGATTGTGCACAGTTATCCATCTGAATCCTTTCCTATCTCTTCCTCCCGTCCTACCATACACGCACATCAGATCTAAAAGAGAATACTGTAACTGCAGCATATTTTATAGTTGTCCCTACAAATACTCTCCCAGTCTCTAATCCATTGTATTACAAAGTTTCTGTTTGCAGGTAAAAGCTACAGTTTATTGGAAGGTGAATGGGATTATCGTCTGTTACATTTGATGATTCTTGTGAAAGCTGTTTCTGGCACATGTACCTGGCACAGTGCCGAAGCACATAGGTATTTAGTGGTGACAGATGATGGGAAGTCAGGTTGAATAAAAAAAGACTTTTGTTGTTGTTCTGAAATGTTAAGGTTTAGATCGCGAATGTCCCCCCAAAGTCTCATGTGTTTGGAGGTGGGGCTTTGGGAGGTGACTGTGTCACAGGAATGCTATCCTCATTGGTGGACCCATCCACTGGCGGGTTCAGTGTTGAGTATGCTGTTTGGAGGTGAGGCTTGGTTAGAGGTGGATCGCTGGGGACATGACCAGCTCCTCCCAACCCTCTGTCTGCTTCCTGGATGCTATGACCTGGCCAGCTGTCCTCTGCCAGAAGCTTCCACCATGCCATTTCTGTTTTTGAGCCTGCCAGCAATGGGTTGAAACTTCTGAAGCTACGAACCAAAATAAACTGTTCCTCCTTTAAGTTATGAGGGTCATGTATTTTGTCCCAACAACAATAAAGTGACTAAGACAAAAAGTTAGACTTCCTTGATAGCCAATGTTGTTACAACAAAGTTCTGTAATAACCTGTCTCAAATCTATTCCTTTCTTTACTTGAAGCAAGCATTAAATTTAGTGCAAGTGCTTTTAGTGTTTTATTTTGCTTTGTCTTTATACTGGGTTGAATAGTGTATTCCCAAATTCATATTTGCCTTGCACTTTAGACTATGATCTGATTTGGAAATGTGGGGTTTGCATATGTGCTTCATTAAGGACCAGTAGATGAATCATCCCAGATTAAGAGTCTGCCCCAAATCCAATGACTAGTGTCCTTATAATAACAGCAGAAGATGCAGAGGGACACGCAAAGGAGGAAGGCCCTGTGAGACAGAGCAGAGACTGAAGCAATGTAGACATACACTAATCCTTGATTTCCAAGGATTGCCAGTGAGGGCAACTCTGGGGAAGAGGCATGAAGCAGATTCTCCTTCCAGCCTCCAAAGGGAAGTGACTCTTCAGACACCTGGATTTTCAATTGCTTCCCTCATGACATGTGAGGAAATAAATTTCTGTTGTTTGAAACCATCCAGCTATGGGCATTTGTTCTGGTGGCTGTAGGAAACTAACACATCCTGTGATTACTCGCTCAAATGTTCTTTTAGTTTTTACTCCAGTGTTCTTTACTTCTGATTCCTTATGTGGAAATTCTCTTATTAATTTCCATCTAGGTAGGCACAACATAGTAATGGTCTTTTCAAATTTTACCTAGCTAAGAGCTCAGGCTTTTGTGACACTGCCTGCCCTTCATTGATACCATAACAAGGAAGCCACTCCTGCCATGGTCACACCAAAATAAAGCAAATCAAGAACCACCTAGCAGCTTTTTCAGCTCCTGTGGCTCAGGGGGAAGCATCTTGGCCCTTCCTACTGAGCTCAGCCCTTTCCACTGAGCTCTGCCCTGTGAGGCACCTGCCAGTCCACTTTAACACAGGCATGCCTCCAAAGCCCTCTAAGGCTGTGATTCTGCCAGGTCTACAGAGCTTGGCCAGCTGCCCAGTAAATCATCTTCCCGCTGACAGGGCAGCAGGAGCCTCCTTCTCTCCAAGCAACTGACTCTCACAGAGTCCAAGGAAACAGACAAGAAATCTACGACTGGGCCTTCACCAGAGGTCCTTAGCAAGTCATTTGTTCCACAATTATTAATATTTGATTTAAGGTGGTTATAAGAGAACCCCAAAAGGAACTCCAGCACGTTTCTCATATTTTGACCACATGGTACCCACTTTGTACTATTCAGTGACATTAACTGTCTCCAAAAAGGGATGCCTTACTCACTTGGTCTTTGCTGGTACATAATGCCTGACACCCATGACTTAAAAGAGAAGAGGTTTATTTGGGCTCATGTTTCAGTCCATAGTCTGATGGCTTCTAGTCAGGACAGCACGGCAGTGGGATGTGGTGGAGGAAAAGCTGCTTACTGCATGGCAGCTGAAAGACAGAGAAGGAAGAGAGGATCCAGGAGGGAGATGCACCCTTCCAGGTTACAACTCCAGTGATCCACTGATTCTGGCCAGGCTCCTACCTCGTAATAGCAAATCAGTCACCTTTCACAAGCCCTGTGTCTGAGTGTGTAAGACTTTAGAAGGACGTCTAGATAGAAACCATAACAAGCGGCCGTCAGGGATTGCAAGATAATGAAAGTTCCATCTAGGATCATAGTCTCCGAGGTTCAAAAGGTTGGCAGCTATCCACATAAAAGAACCAAAAGAAGAAAAGGAATCCAAATGACAGCCATGACCAATGTTTTCCCCCCAGGAGAAAAATAACTTTATGCCTTTGTTGATCCACTGCTAATTCTTAAGTTAATTTCACATCATAAGCAGCACAACACATTACAGAATACATGGAAATAAAAAAAATAGATAAGTATGCATGATCCCAGCAGCCCCACTCAAATTTTAAAAGTTACTTTCTTCCAGATTTTATCCTCATCTGCGTGTCTTGCATAGTCCGTGTAACCTTTTCCTTCTTTCTTTATTTCCTTTCCTTGAAGATTCTATTTCTGTGAAAGCGTAGTGGGTGTATCTGGTGACAAATGAAATTGTTCTGACAACCCTGCTACAAAGAGCTGTCATCTTCCGCCCTCACTTACCCACCTCTAATCTCACACTCCACCAGCAAATTCTCACTGTTGTGGTTGTTAGTATTCCTGGTAATTACTCCATAAGTCTAAATAATACACTTATGACTATTTTATTATGAATTATTTTAAATATGAGGTATGATTGAAAGATATGGTGATGTTTAAATTTTTTTAAAAATGTATTACAGTAGAAGACACATTGCCATTAGTCCCTCTCAAAATACTTCATCTCACTTCAAACATACTTATCCTATCATTCCTGCCACTTTCTGAAGAAGTTCTGAAAGTCCTCTTTCATAAGTATCTTTAATTGCACTACCATGACTGCCTTGATGTACTGAATGGATTCAAAATGTTTACCTTTCATGGTCATTTTGACTTTGGGGCAGAGCTAGAAGCTGCACAGTGCCAGATCTGGCAAATAAGGTGGACAAGGACACACTGCAATGTTTTTACAAGCCTACCTTTCTGTTGCATGACACTGGGCAGTAGCATTCACCATATTTTTGACCATACCTTATAAAGACACTCAGAAGAGAAGACTTTTAGAACCACTTCCGAAAATGGCAAGGAAGATGTGATAAGTGTGTTGAAGTGAGGGGGGAGTATTTTGAAGAGTATTGATAGCATTGTGACTTTTATTGTGATAGATTTCTATTTTTTAAACATTCACCATATAGTTTGATCACTCTTTATACATCAAAAGATCCAAAAATGCAATGTAGCTATCATCCAGTTCTATTTAATACTACTATTCTGCTTAACTTTGTTTTTGCTTTTTAGGAAGAAATGTCGCAGATATATTTGAGTCCCTACCACCCAACCTCTCCACTCCCTCTCTCCTGAGTGACCTTGCACTCGTGCTCATCTTTGCCATATGTGCTCTCACACCAGTAGTTCCAAAGCATTTTGGTCTCAGAGTCACTTTGCATTCTTAAATTATTGTGGACCCAAAAACAATTTTCTGCAAGAAGATTATAGCTATCAATATTTGCAGTGTTTGAAATAAAGACTGAGAAGTTTTAGAAATATTTAAAGTTTATGTCAAACTCAATACACATTAGTATAAATATTTTTGTGAAAATGTATTTCCCAAAGAAAAAGAAGTATGACATTGCTTTACATTTTGCTTATTTCTTTAACATCTGGCTTTCTAAAAGACAGCTGGATTCTCAGATCCGTGTCTCCAGTCCAACTGTGGTGATGTCACCTCACATACATTTTCATGTTGACACATGGACAACTGAACTTCATTCATGAGAAAGTAAGAGTTAAAAAAAATCTTAGTATTATTAAAATAGTTTTGACCTCGTGAAACCTTTGTAAAGATCTCTGGGATCCTTTGAGAACTGCTATTTAATGGCGTCAGTACATAAATGTAAACTATTTAGAATTATTTTGCTGGTTTTCAAATTTCATTATGTAGTTTGAATTATTCTGAAAATACCAGTATGAAGTTTACCTTATTCTCTCAATATTGTCTTTATGTTTATCAATTTGCAGTGTGAGCTTCAATTAATTTTATTATCATATGGTGGATAATTATATGACTCAGATACCTTTCCTAATAGTTATTCATATTTTTAAAATTTTTCCTTGCTATTAAGAAAGTCATAAATAGTAGTCTCTCCTTGTTGTCTCATGAGGTTGTATAGCAAATGGAGCCACCTTGTAAATTTTCCTATAGAACAGAATTTCCTAGTTATTGACAAATCTAGTTCCAAAGCAGCTATACCCATTTACATTCCGCCTGGATACACTATATATGTCAGAATTCCTTCCAATCCACAGGACTGGCATTTGTCTTTGTCTGATTTTCAATCTTTGGCCACTTTGATGGTTATAAAATTATGTCTGATGACTGTTTTAATTTACATTTCCTAGATTAGCGGCATATTTATTACTTATCTCTGTTTCTTCATCTCTGCATTTCCTGTGCATTTCCTTTGTTCATTTCTTCAGTTATCTATCATTTTCCTAGGACTTTGTCAGAGCTCTTTATAAATTCTGATTTTTAATCCTGGGTGCCTATATGGATAATATGTGTTTTTCTAAATGATGCCTTTTCTTATTTGAGAGGCATCAGTGATACCAAGCCTGGACTCTAGGACCAGACTGGCCAGGGTCAAATTCTGACTTGTAATACAATGCTTTGTAATACATTCTGCATACTCAGTGTATTGTTAGCTATCAGAACTGAAAAATCTTTATTCAGGAATGACCTTGGTAGGCCTCCCTGTGCTCAGGGATGCATGAGATCTAAAGGAGCTGAGACAGGCAATGCATTGTAACAGCTCAGAGCACACGAATACCATTTTACACACAATTATTGTTTTTGTAGACAGTTGAAATGCTGAGTGTTATCCCCCTAAGTCATCCTCCTTTCTCTTTCTCCACAGGTAACCAAAGTGCTGAAAGGTATATAATCTCACAATTTATGGTTTCTTATATTTACCTTAGAAGCATGCATTTGTAAAAAATAAATTTTGTGTAACTGGAATTAGAGTGATCCATTTTGCATCTTGTGCATTATAGTTAAGATCTTTTACATATATTTCAAATCTCATAATAGTAGTTAATATTTATTTAGAGTTTACTTACTATATGCTACTCACTGGGCTATGTGTATTAACTCCTTTAATGTTCAGAATGGTAGTCTCAAGTATGTACTATCATTTTCCTTGTTTTGGAGGTGAAGAAACCAAAGAACAGAGACCTTCCGTAACTTGTTTAAGGTCCCATAGCTATTAAATGCCACAGCCAGGATTCTCAATCAGGCAGGAGAGCTTAGAACTTGCACTGGTAACACCAGCTGTGTGCCTGGAGCAGCATACAGAGATGAGCCAGTGCTAGCTAACATCGTAAATGCGCAGGAACTCACCACTCACCTTGAGCAAATCTTAATACTAGACCATTTTCATTTCAGGTTTTTCTTTTTGTAAGAAATAGAACATTATAGATACATTGAGACCCTCTTTATTTACAGAAGCAATGTTGACCTATTCAAATTATATAACATGGTCGTTTATATATGAAATGTTTTCAAAATTTATGTAAGTGCCACAAACCACACTAACATTTCAGCATCATTGTTGTTCAATGAGTGTCATTTTCTGTTTTTATTCATGTTGATACACAGATATGGTTTCATCTGCTGTATGGTATTCTGTTCCTTTGTAGCTGAATAATAATGGATGTGTTTATCTTTTCCCTATTGGAGAACATTTAGTTTTGCACTTCATTTGCTGAATATAGAAGAATCACTTAGGAAATATGTTGTATAGGTCTCTGTGCACATGGAACAGAGCCAAGTGGAGCTCTGAGTTTGCAGTTATGAGCAGATTTGGTGCTAAATAGATATTGCCAAATGGTACAAAGTATGTCAAGTAAATTTTACACTAGAAATGCGTACGTAGTGAATAGAAGTTTCATTATTCCTTACCCTAACATCTGATATTGAAGATTTAAAATATTTTTTCAATATGTTACTCATAAAATTAATGGTATCATCTATGGTTTTAATGATCAATTTCCTGCTTACTAGTGAGGCTTGACATATTTTCATATGCCTATTGGCCATTTAGATGTCCTGTTTGGTAATTTGTTGCTCATTGTTTTCACCTGCTTCCCAACTAAGTTGTCTTTCCTGTATTGACTTATAATTATTTATGTGGTCTGGGTAAATCCTGCTATGACTTGGATCTTAAGTGCCTTGCAATGGTCCATGTGGTTAAAAGCTACTTTCCCAGGGTGGTGCTACTGGGAAATGATGGAGGCTTTAAAAGTCAGCTTTCTGTTGCTGTGACAAATACCTGAGATAAATGAACATATAAAGATAAAAGGCTGATTTTTGGCTCACGGTGTTGGTGTTGTCATTTCTTAGGTGGTTGGCTTCCTTACTTTTGGGCCTGTGGAGAGGTAGCACATCATGGTGACACTGTGTGGTAGAGAAAGCTGCTTATCTCATGACTGGTTGCAAAAGAGAGAGGAAAAGACAATTTAACAATATTTATGATTGGTTTATGTAATGGTTTGTGTCTTGGTGTCCCCCAAAGCCTCATGCAGTCATGGGGGCAGGTTTTTCAGAGGTGGCTGAATCTAGAATTTGTTATTAGTTCACTGTCTAGTGCTGGAACTCGGTGTGTGAGTGCTACACTTGCCCTAGGGCAGATAGCCTATATGCAATATAAGGGATGAAAAAGAGGCTTGCTCCTCTTTTTTCTCTTGTTGCTTTTTCTGTCTTCTGCCACCATGAACTGTGGCCACTCTGCCATGTGCCACCTTGCCCGCAGAGCCAGCCGATTATACACTGAAACCTCTACATAGTATGAGCTAAATAAACCTTTCCCCCTTTAACATTGGATGTTGGGTATTTTGTCTCAGCAACGAGAAAAGTAACTAAGACAGGAAGCAAGCATATTGGGATTGTTTTTAAATGATAAGACAGTTTTCTTTTGCTGCTCTCAAGATTCTCTCTTTATCTTAAGCTTTTAGAATTTTACTCTGATGTGTCTGCTAGTGGATCTCTTTTCAATTATCCTACTTAGAGTCTGTCAGGCTTCCTAGATATGGAAAGAACTGTTATTTCCTTAACTGGGGATGGGTCTAGCTGTTATTTATCCAGATCATTTCCTGCTCCACTCTTTTTCTTGCCCTGACCATCTTATTGCACATTTGTTGATGTGCTTAATGGTGTCACACATGTTTCTAGGCCCCTCCTAATTATTTTCATTCTTTTACATTTCTTTTATTTGGGTCATATAATCTCTATCAATCTATGTACATGTTTGCTAATTTTTCTTCTGCAGTTAAAATGCACTGTGGAGCTTTTTAACTAAATTTTTATTGTAGTTTTATACTTTTGAACTCTAGAATTTACATTTTTATAACATCTTTTTCTTTTGCTATTCTCTATTTGATACAACACTGTCATCTAGTATTCTTTACTTTTGTAATCATGGTTTCCTTTATTTTCGGATCATATTGATAATGGCTACTTGAAAATTTGCCTTTATAATCTAACTTCTGGTCATTCACACAGTCAGTTTCTGCTTTCATCTGTCATCCCCTCAGGTATGGGAAGAATTTTACTTCTCTGTTCCATACTGTAGAGAGCAGATTGTGTCCTGCTCTGTTTCTTTAAAGTCTCATAATATTTGGTTGGAATCTAGCATTTTAGGTAAAAGTTAAATCTTGTTACCAAATTCAGACTTGAAGCTCATCCCATGGAAAGACCAGAGATGAGTGTTGGGAAGAAAGAAAGGCAATAGTCAGTGACCAAAGAATGCTTCGCACCTCCAGGGGGTTGAGGATTTACTATATAAGATAAATGCTGGGATAGACTAAGGAACAGCAGGAGTATTCATGTCTTTTTCTGGGAATAGCCAGAGACTTTCCAGGAGCTTGGATACCACCCCTGTTTGTTCCTCTCATGGTCTGTTGTTTCTGGTCATGGTGACTGGTAGTTGTCATTAGCCTTAAAGCAGGGAAGAGAACAACTAGGCAAGTCTAGGTCAAGTTAACTCTGTATGATAGTTCTGCACAAAAACTTTTCAAATGGTAATACTTTTATATGCAGGGCTGAGTACACCCAAGGTTGAAGCGTCAAAGGAGACAGACAAAATATGAAGACAGATGCCAAACCTTTTCGTCCCAATTCAGTCATCCATCAGATATCTGCAGGCCCAGGTGAAGAGTCAGTGTTTTCAGCAAAGCAGCTGAAGTCCCAGAGAAGTAACTTAAGAAATTATAATCATCATAGCCCACATGGCAGAGGTGTCGTCTGTAGCATAGGTAATGAGAGACTAATAATGTATCACCCAGCTATGTGAATTTTAAATCAACTAAAAACAAGGGAAACTACAGAATTTATTTACATTTTTCCTCAATAATACTCTGATTAGGTCTCACCAGCCTTAGGGCTTTTTGCTTGTTTGCTGTCATCCCTGCCTGCAATGTTTTGATGAATTTTACTTCTCTCTTCTCCCATATTGTAGACAGCAGATTGTGTCCTGCCCTGAATTACTCCAGTTTGTTAAAGCAGTAGTTTGTCTGGAATTCTTCCATTCTGAGTGCAAGGTTAAGGCAGAATGACCTGCAACTTCTCTGTACAAGTAGATAACTGCCAGGTGTTAGACGCATATAACTTATCAAGAAGAAAAACCATCAACTGTCTACCATAATCATAGGGCACAAACTGATAAGTAGTCATGTCAATACAAAATTACCACCTTTACTGAATTAAATCAGGAACACATAGTTATATCAAACCATGTCAGAGATACCAGGTACCTGAGCTCAAGAAATATACCATTGCAACCCTCTCACCTGGATTCTTTGAGTCTCTAGCACAAGGACAAATCTCTTGGACTCTTCTGCATTTGAATTTTTTGGGTGACCATTATAAGATAAACCTATAAAATATGTGTCCTTTATTAAGTTTATTCCTTTGCAAACTCTGACTGCAACAGACATGGGTTACTTGTTACTAAAGCATCTCCTCTAACAATGATCTGTGAAGTAAGGGACCATAGTGCATTTATAGCTGTCAGTTTAGGAAGCAGATACTCAAAGGTAGCCAAGGTAGAATATCAAAAGATTCAATACCAAAGTCCAGAAGATTCTATTTTATTTTAGAATATCTTAAAAAGGAAACAGTGAAATATACTCAACAGTTGCCTCAAGAAACCTCAATATAGCGAAAAATGTGATGGGAAAAAATGTTGGCATAGTTGGTACGTATCGCTGGAAGAGGTATACCTACCATAATCATAGTGCTCATAGTTATGGACATGGAAAGGGAGAATATGAGAAGGGATGTGATATTTGCCACCCCCCAAATACTTATTTGAAAAAAAAAAAGAAATTAACTTTTGGTTTGACATTTACATTTTCAGGTCTAGGAAGATTTAGGACTTCGCAGAGAAAACCTGAGTTTTATACATTTTTCTTTTCATTGTAGTTGTTTTTAGAATAAAGTTTCTTTATCACAGTAGATGTGTCTGCCATGAGTGAAAGAAGAAAAAGATAGATCATGTTCTCCGTTGATGAGTATGCAATATCAGGGTCACAGATGACCTTCCGGAAATGTATTTCTTATTTCTGATTTGAGCCCACCTTAACAGCAGTCATTTCTTATACCTTGAGCATGACATTTATTGATAATGTTGACCATTTCTCTAGAAGATGGGAGTTTAGATGAATGGGCTTAACTCTAAGAAAATCTGGTAAATAAACCCTAAAGCAATAAATTAATACAGCAAGCACTAGTCATACATGGGGCCCAGAAATTTTGATTGCATCAGACATGAGGTGATGTTGTGAAATCCACGAAGAGGAGAGTGCAGGGGCCCAGGGGTCAAGTATATCCAGTTTGGTTGCAACCTAGCACCTCCTGGTGGCCCTAATCTGCTCTGGTTTGACCATCAATGGGACTGATTAGAGGCTAGAAAAATATGTTTAGTTTTATTAGTAATTCCAAGGGGTTGGCACTACTACAGTTGTTTTAATCTTTCCTAAAGACTGAAAATGAGAAAAAAACTGTGAATTACTGTGACTGTGACTGTGGCTTTATCTCTGGCTCTGTGTCCCCCAGCCTTTCCTCAGTACAGTGGCATATATATGTCTGGAGAGGTCCCCCAGCCACAGTGGCTCCCATCTACCCCGTGGGCCTCAGATCTGTTGTCTCTGTCCCCCATGCCACTGACCTAATGTAGTATGATTCTCACCTTGAGCACTGCTCCAGCCTTACCACTTCCTTCTTTTTTTTTTTTTTTTTTTTTTTTTCAGCACTGGGAATCAAACTCACAATCTCACGCCTGCCAGACAGGAGCTTAAGCCACTGAGCCAAACTCCTGACCCACCACTTTCTTCTGATGCAGCATGTGCAGGCTGGCTGGCTAGGACTCTAGGCAACTGCAGTGAGTCCAGAAGTCTCTGTGCTTTTCAGAGATCCACAGGGGTTGGTCAGCATGGAAAGATACCAGGAAGGCTGAGATCCACTTTCTGTCCTTCTCACATATGGGAATAGGACCACCTTATGTCACCCTCTTCACTTCTCACTCCCCTCAACAAGATAAAAAAAATTTGAGTTCCTGTCCCAAATCTCAGCTAGGACCTAGAGAGACAAAAAAAAAAAAAAAAAAAAAAAAAAAAAAAAAAAAAAAAAAAAAAAAAAAAAAAAAAAAAAAAAAAAAAAAAAAAAAAAAAAAAAAAAAAAAAGCCAATCACACATGCACCCAAAATCATATCAAAATCTATGTGATCACTGGCTTTTAGTGTTTGTATTTCTGCAGATCATTAGGGAATATATAATTACATGTAAGTTAATTTTGAGAGTGAATAAAACCAGTTCCTCAAAAGATTGAATGTTGTTATAACTTATAATGAAACTCTTTCTGAAGTGTATGCTGTTCTACTCTGCTTTATTAACTTTGATTTGTCCAAATTCACTGCTAGGATCATGATCTGCGTTTTAATAAGAACAGAGGATTTTTCAGAGCTGACTGTGATTTCTCTACATATTACGAATGACAATGGAATCCTAGGCTCCTTGAGGTCCTGATTTAGGTTTTTAGAACTGTCTTATTTATTTTCCTGCTTGAAGGTTTTCACTGGCTACCACTGCTCCTCTTAGAACATGTTCTTCAAACACCCACTACCTCCTGACAATTCCACTTTCTGTATTAGAACAAATCCCACAGGCTGAAGAGCTAAATAGAAATCTTCATTAGGATCTTGCATCAAAACTGATCAGTAGTTTCTGAAGGAGGGTGTGGTATCATGTCGCATCCCCTTTCTGTGTGCATACCCCTGATGTTCATTCCCACGTCAACTCTGGACTTGTTCTGGTGTGGTGGGTTGGCAACTGGTAGTCAGCTTGTAACACCCAGCTGAACTGAATCAGCATGGTGCTGGGAATGAGAGGCCCACCTGAGGATTGTTGCCAACAACATAAAATGAACTGGATAGGAAGAGGTGGTGTTGTTGGTTCTTCTGGAGGAACTTGTTGTGCTGGCTTTCCTGATATGAACTTGGCTGTTCTCATTAGAGGAGCTCAGGACCTCACTGTTGCTAAGAATTGCTGTGGTTCACTTTGGGGGAGCTCTGGTCCTTACTGTGAGCATTGCTTCCTGGTTCCAGTGCAGATCCCTCATCCTCCTGGCACAGATCCTTCACTCCACTGGCACAGACTTTCTAGCTTCCACCACCAACCTTTGGACCTTCCCAGCACAGATCCATGAAACAGACTTGCATAAGACATTGTCATGGGCTCTAGGCCTCCAGTTGGACTCGTCATGGGCTCTAGGTTTTCAGCTGGACTCATGCAGGACATTGCCATGGGATCCAGGCCCTCAGCTGGATTCTTTGAGTCTCTAGTACACGGACAGATTTCCTGAACTGTTTTGTATTTGTCTCTTTGGGTGACTATTATAAAATGATCCTATAAATTATGAGTCCTGTATTGTTTTCCTTGAAAACCCTGACTACAACATCTGGTAACTTGCTTCAACCAATATGCCAGAAATTATATTGTGCCACTTTTGAGCCCAGAATCTAGGAGCCTTATACCTTCTGTTCTCATCCTTCTATCTCCCAAGAGGAGCTTGAGAAGCAGTGTAGACCATCTTCCTGGAGGATGGGAGTCATATGGAGAGACATGTTCAGATGATAGTCACATAGTGATAGGGTCCATTTTACATCATCCCCACAGTTAAACCACCAGATGACTGCAGCCACATACTTGACCCCAGGCAGGACCTGCAGAAAAACTACTCAACTGTGTCCCACCCAGATTGCTTGCTTACAGGATTAGGAGAAAAAAATAGTTGTGGTTGTAAGTGCTATGTTTGTTATGGCCTATTACACGGCAGTAGTTATCTAATACAAGTGGCTTCTGATACTTACCTGCACATGAGCAGCCTGGATTTTAGTGTAGGCTTTTGAAATACCTGTGTGACAACAAAGTCAGCTTTGCTTATTCACATTCAGAAGCATTGCACAACCTTGTGTCCTTGCCCTCTGGAGTATGGCTCCCTCATGAAACTTGTGCATTGAGAGAACTTTGATTACTTCCCTGGGTAGGTGCAGCCAGGGGTTGCACAGGATCAAAGTCAAGAAGAGACTTGCCCTGCATCTAGTACTCAACCCTAATAGCACACTCACATGGCAACAGCTAAGGGTGCTCTCATCCATGATGGAAGCTGTCATAGCTCTTTCTCCCTGAGACACAAACAGGAGTGCTAGTGGGAGTAGGCATGGCAAGGTGAAAATCCCAGAAGACCTAGCAATCAGCTTCCCTAGGGACAGTTAATCACCAATCCCAGGGACCCTACTGTCCTCCTGGGATCCCTCTACACAGTCAGCTTCACTTGCTCAGGTGATAAGCTTCCTCCTGGCCAAGCTGGCATCAGGCTGGAGTCTATATGCTCAAGGCATAAGGAGCCAAAGAGCTATCAGAAAAGGCTCATCAGTCGGACATCGTGATGCATGCTTGTAATCTCAGCACCAGGGGAGGTTGAGGAAGGACGATCACAAGTTCAAGCCCAACTTGAAAAAAATCAGCAGGGCTGTCTCAAAATAAATAAAATATTTGTTTTTAGATGGTTGGGGATGTAGCTCAGCGCAAAGGCCCTTGATTAAATCCCCAGTATTGGAGGAGGAGGAGCTAGGAGTGGAGGAGGAAAAAAAGAAGAAAAAGGAAGAGGAAGAGGAAAAGAGGAAGGAGGGGGATACGTCCATTGCTAAACCCCAGTCCACCTCGTCTTGCCGAGATGTACTGAGTCTGCCCCACATTAGGATGGTAGCCGTGCCATCTAAGGACCTAGCTGACAATAAGGACAGATTGGATGACTCAGGGTACTGGAGAACAAAGACAAAGGTTAGCTCCCATTTTGCAGAGGAGAGCTTGCTCCTAGAGAAGTGTCTCCTCAGGACTGGAGATGAACACTGGAATACAGAAGCAGCTGTGGCTCAGGGTCTCACATGTAGTCCACTATTACTCACCATGCAGCTCTCATCCTGCACCTCCTAACCAACTTATAGAACCTGCTGGAGCCAAAGAGGAGGTTAGTGATGGCCAATCTCTTGGACCCTCAACTTCCCAGGTGCATTTATCATATTCTTCCCTTCCTGTACCTCATCTCCCAGCCTGAGAACTAGCAAACAAGACTCAGCTAGGCCGGAGCCCAAGATCTCCTTGTCCACTGCAGTAAGGGACTGGAGGCCATCAGCAAAGATCACTGCATTGGCCTTCAGCATCTATCCTGGAATTATAATCAATGTGGATTAGGAATCTTATGCTCATCAAAGTCGACTTTTCTCAGGTATGATCAAAATTGGTTGATTATGCTACAATACTAACTATCAGATATTCTATTTCTGGAAGTTAAAAGAAGTCCCTTGTGTTCATTCACCAGCAAGTAGATTTGATGACATCTACATGCCAGTCACAGAGATCAACTCCAGAAGAACATCAATAAACCAAACAACAGAAATGCTTTTCTTCAAGGATGTTGAAGTTTAGTGAAAGGAGACAGGTGATAAATTATGAAGTAGATTAATTTCCAACAGATGGCCATAAGTACTGTGGAAAAGACAAGGCAGGGAAAGGTAATAAAAATTCTTCTAGAGGTATGAATGCAATTTAAAAAGTAATGTCATGGATGACTGTGAAGACTTTTAAGTGCACCCATGAAAGAAATGAAGTAATAAGCCCCTACTATCTGGGAAGAGCCTTACAGGAGTAGGAGTAGCAAATGCAAAGGCCCTGGGGCCAACACATGTCTGATGAGCTTGGGAAATGCCATGGAGGCCATTGTGGCTGTAACAAGGCTGGGAGTGCAGATCAGGTAGAATCTACAGGCACTGTGAATTCCAAGGCAACAGATCCACATTAGTTAATGCTATGGTTTGAGTCTGAATGTCCCCCCAAAGCCTCATGCTGTCATGGAGGTGGGCTTCTAGAGTTTGTGAATGGTCCGATGCTGAGATTACGGGTGTGCATGCTACACCTAAGTGGGTGTGGCTTACATGCAAGGGACAGAAAGAGTCTTCTGTCTATGCTCCTCCCCTTTTGCTCTTGTTGCTTGTGCTCTTTTTTTGCCACCATAAACTGTTACTCTCTGCCATGTGCTACTCTGCCTTGGAGCCAGCTGTTTATGGAACCTCCACAAACTGTGAGCTAAATAAACCTTTTCTTCCTTCATTTTGGGCATCATGTATTTTGTCTCAGCAGCGAAAGAAAAATAAGCAATACAGTTAACATCTTTCTCTGACTCTCATGTGTGAAGAATAATTCCATTTTCTGCGATTTTCTGGTAATGTTATAACTGACATCTTTTTTATGTTACTGCATTGCTGATCACTTCATTTTAGTAATTTCATGTGATGGCTACCTCAAGTGCACCAGTTAGTGCTCCTCAGAACCCTCTTGATGTGAGAGGTTCCCCTTAGAAACTCTGCAAGTCAAAGGACCTGAGAGCTTCACTTTATCTTCTGAAGGAAGCAGCTCTCTCAGGGAGCCGAGAGATCTTTTTGACTCCCACAGAATCTACCCCAGTGTACGCATAGCACACAGACAGGACACTCAGGATGTCCACAAAGGCAAAGACCACTTCTCTCTCTGCTGTGTCCTCTACGCCTGTCACTCCATAAGGGAATGGCCCAAGGAACTGTCCTAAAGCCACCAAAGTCAAGTGCTCCCCACCTCTACAATTCCACTCACCTCAAGTAAGAGTGGAGCATTTGTACAACTCAGCAAAATGATCAGCTTAAAAGACTCCTCCTGCTAGAGTTGCAGTAAATAACACTTTTAGGAAGACTTAATAAACAGCCCCTGTCCTTCAGATTTATGAGTGTGCAGTGTTTCATTGAAAAGGTGAAGGCTTGAGAAGAAGAAGCAGGACACTATGATTTCTGATTTCTGAATAAAATGTCTCATAATAGCTCCTTAAAAACTCTGTACCTCCCACTGGCGTTCTTCACAAGGATGTAATTAGTGGCAGGGGACCACTTCTAAAGTTGCTTGCTAGGTGTCTAAGTTATGGGAATTAAAAGATTCAATCTCTAGTCAATAAAATTTCATTACATTCCTCAGGGCACAATTTATGGACCCAAGCAGCAAAAGAAATTGGAACCCAGTGAAAGTGCAGTTGCATGGATCGTGATGAAGAAACTGATGATGATGCATCTGCATGGAAATAAGTGTCATTAGGGTCAGATTTATGTACAGGATACTGACCCTCATTCAGCTGTAGTGGGTACGATAGGAGCTGGACTGTGCAATGTGCTTTCCTATTTCAAGGATATCTTGACTAATAGGATAGTCTTAATAGTGATCATTTATTTTGTATTTTTTCTGTCATCTGGAAATAGCTCTGAGTTTGCATGTATTTATCTCTGAAGAAGGTCACGCTTAACAAAGGGAGCTTGCTGCAGCTGTATGCTTCCTCTGTCTTTATTCAGATACAAACATAGTGACAATATCTGTGCCCACTTACTAGGGTGCTTAATTCATTCACTAGATATATTCTGAGTACCCTGAAGCACTGATGGAGAGCAGAGCCGAGAGCCGCTAGAGAAAGGGTGGACCCTGAGCACAAACATAATGAACTATGTAATGCATAAGGCAGCTGCAGGACATCTATGTGGAGGTTAGATGGTGTCTTAATTTGTTTGTGCTGCTACAATTAAGTATCATGAGGCTGGGTAATTTATTAAAAAAAAAAAACAGAAATGTGTTTGGTTCATATTTCTGGGCCTGGAAAGTTCAGGATTGAAGGGGACACTGGAAAAGTTGGTAAGGGAAGGGAAAGAAAGGGAAAGGAAGAGAAGGTAAGGGAAAGTGGAACTCTCCTGACCTAACCACCTGTTTAAGGCTGTACCTCTCAATGCCATTGCATTGGACATCAAGATTCTAGCATATAAACTTTGGGAGTGGGGCATTCAACCTCCAACAAGTGGGATATGGAGAGAGGAACTTGTCACCATCTAGGGCTCCTCAATATGATGATGACAAGACAGAAGCCTGAGAGAAGGGAGGGAAGGCTGTGGATGTGGGCTGGCATGGCGGGCAGTGAGGAACCAGTGCAGCCCTCAAGTGAGGTAGACTGGAGGAACTGAAGAGCAGGAGGGAGTAGGTGGGTGAGGCTGGAGATCAGGATGCTATGTGAGGGACTGAGGACCAGATCGTGGCAGGCCTTGGAATTCTTTTAAGGACCTGGCTTGCTGTGACTAGACAGAAAATCCTGAAGGCTTTGGCTGCAGAAATGACATGAACTAACTTAGGTTTTGACAGATGGAGTTTGGTTGTTATACAGAAAAACAGACAGAGGTAGGACTTGAGTAGGTGGTAGGGGCCCCTTTGGTGACTGGTAGGGGGACAGTGGGCAGCCATAGGTAGTACAGTGACTTGGATGTTTCATGCCTGTGTGTTTGTACTTTCCCACTAGCACACATGATCTTTCCCTTTATAATGTACTCTGTGTCAAACCTACATAACTGGCCAGTGCTGGACATTTGCTGATTGCTAGTCCAGCTCTCTCTCCACTCTCTTTTGGCTTACTGCCTTCCATTTAGAGAGCATTTTTTCCTTAGGCTTCATTACCCACAAACAGTGATGTCATTTGCAGGTAACAGAATCTGTAGGCATCGCTGCCACAGCAGCTCAATCTGTACAGATGTGTGGGTGAGCTCTGAGATCCAGGCATCGTAAAAAGATGACGCGTAGTAGGTGGGGTGGTTTATGTAGACACTGGAGTGGCAAAAATGAGGGCCAGGCTGCCACAGGCTGCAAAGCCAGTAGGAGCAAGTGAGGCAGCTACTTGTATGCAGCAGTGCTTGGAAGCTGGAGAATGTCACAGGAAGACTGGAGAGATAATTACTATAAGAACTCACTGCTCCATTTTTTAAATAACCAAAATGTAAGAGCTATGAAACAGTATGTGTCCTGCAGTTCCAGGTGGTATCACTGTGTCTTACCTGTATCATCAAGGTGGCTGATACAGGAGCTCCTCAAAGCCCACAGAGCATTTTCCCCAGGGACAGGCAGGGTTCCACAATCTCCTCTGCTAACAGCATTCTGTCCTTCCCTAATGACAGCTGTGGAAAGTCCTGCTGGTCAGCTGGTGGGCCTCCAAAGGGTCGTGCTCCTGAAGAGGCCATGGCAGCTTTGCCAAAGATGAGGTCACATGTCCTGTGTCAGGCTGTGGGGCACAGCCAGGAAGCATTTAGGTCCACCATCAGGTCCACAGACACACCTCCCTCATCAGCCTGGTCAGCTGCACTGTCCTCCTGCCTCCTGCAGCAGTGATGTGTATGGCCACAAAGACCAGGCCCACCTTCCATCCTGCATCCACTGTCTTTGCCCTTTGGCTTCCTCCATTACCATTT